>CAWUFW010024767.1:0-55177 GCA_963921515.1 Calotriton arnoldi | reverse complement strand
GATCTCATGTTTACACCAGACCCGTAAACTGACTCTGATTCAGCCCACAGTGTTCCAGAGATGCAGTAACAATTTGGCCTTCATACTTCAAAAACTTGGAACTCTTCCCAAAATTGATCTTTTTTCCATTTTTCGAACTAAAATGGCACGTCAATCTGCATAAAGTAGAACTAGCCTTATAGTACAGACTTCGCGGTACTTCCACAGACCCTTAGTCATCTTGTTTGTCTAAAAAGTTCATACATTTTCCTGACATGAAATGACTTTGATTTTTGAACAACTTATCGATCATTTTCTATCAAATGTAAATATTACTGCTAAATTTCATTCATATTGTATTTTATTTTAAATATATGCCTGAAATGAAAAGCAATGCTTCAAATGTACAGTACCTTTTGCATTCTAATAGGTTTTTTAAATGCCTTTTAAATGGTTTTATGAAATATTTTAGAAATATGCGGTACTCCATTTAATGTTTAGCATTTTAAATGTTTAGCATTTTAGTATTATCGTACACACGAAAGTGGAGTGGGTGTTGTATTCCTCTTAGGGTGTCCGTACACGGGCTTTCCTGTATCATGTCCTTATATAGGCACAATTCGCCCTGCCCTTATATAGGCATAAAATCCCAGTCCTTATTTAGACATTAGACCGTGCACTCCAAATACAGGCATGGTCTCCGACATCCGTCCACCCTAACGTCACAACGAGTTCTTGAAGAACAGACCCTTAGGCTTCGGGAGTTTCCCTAGCACAGGACTATTGATTTCTTCAAGGACTCATCTATTATGCATGAACTATTATACCTTAGGGGTTCATTCATGACGTCTTCCGCTGTCCGATTCACGTCAATGCTAACATTCTGAGGTAACTCTCAGGTATAAATATACCTTCCCTAGCCCTTGTAAACTAGAGGAGACCTCGACTTCAGAGGAGCCCGTTTCCCTGCCTGACGCACTGAGAAGACGCTGTCATCCCTGCACGCAGAGAGTCCAGCTTCCAGTGATCTGACTTCCCTTGCGGGGTGTTGGAGTTCGAATCTGGCAAGAGATTCCTACCTCTCTCATTCTTAAGGTATGGAGCTGACTAGAACCTAGAGGGACTCTTGGCATACTTGGCATACTAGACTTAACATACTCTTAGTATACCATAGTAAGGAATACTTCACCTACTTCATACCTCTCCCTACACCTAGGTTAGGTTAGGTACATTGGGGTAGAACTAGCTTAGCAACGCATCGTATGAGTACTCGCATTTTTAGTCTGTGTTATTTATGTAAATGAATATCTGCTAAAGATAATGTTATCGCAGTACTATTTATTTCTACTACTTACGCTGTACATTATTTATCTCGCATACAGTCTTGTGATCATAACAGCACATATTACTTACACGAGAAACAAGACTGTTCAATAAATCTTTTATTGAAACGCCCGTCTATTCTTTCTGTGTAACTTTGAGGAAAACTAAGTATGCACGATTGAGCTGAGTGAAATAGTTATCTATTGTTTCCACGACTCTGGGACACGTTCTGATTCTAAAGGGAAACAAAGTTGTCATGTTTTGCGGCTGCCAGAAACTACTCCCTTCTTGTTATCCAAGGAGTTTCTAGTGGCCTCTGAGCTAGCTGGCACAAGTAATTAAGTTTAATATACTCGATAGGGACATACTGACCTTAGTCTTATGTCAAACCTATAGGGGATATTATTCCAATGCGCAGAGCCTATTAGGGAAATAGAAGCTACACTACACTACTTACTACTTTTTCAGATGGAGCATTATTAGAAGTGACTGTAACTGGTTCTTGTGTTGGCCATCCATTTACAGCCTTACACATGGTCCACAAATCACTAGGGAAGACTATTTCAAATAATTAATTTAAACTAGTCCACAACATCTCTGAAACGATAGTCAATCTGTTTACCTCCTTGTACTACCACTCTGGTCCTTCCTCAACTTCTGAAAATTAGTAGTATAATCATAAAGATCATCTCTTGTCCATGGCACATGCACTAAATTACCTCCATGCACTTCCTTTAAGGAAAATTCTAAAACAATCCCTGTCAACACTTCTGAATCACTGGCTGCACCTTTGGACCTACCTTCAATCCTTTCAGTTTCTTTTTACTTGCTGTCTCTCTCTCCCACCTTTATCTGTACTTCTTCAAATCGCTCAATTCTCTTGTTTTTTTATTAAATCGTCAATATGAGCTCTCAGAGTAATTAAGCCCATTTCCCTAATTTCTTTATGACTCAAATCCATTTATCATTTTGTTTCTATGTTTTTCATCCTGTAATGTCCACTTCACATTCATCAGCTAATTTTTCTAATTTATCTTGTGCCTCATTTGCACATCTGGCTGCTTCTTTGATCATATATCTAATTTCACTTTGTGTGTCAACAATCTGTTTAAATCAATGTTTCCCTGTAACATCTTACCAAATTCAATTTTTAAAAGACCAATATAATTTTCCAAAGAAGCTTCATAATGCACCACTGTTCTTACAGATGAAGCAGCTTGAACCTGAGTATCAGGTTGTGTATCTCTGCTTGTACTAGGCAATACTGTCATTGCAGTCTCAGTCAGTGCACTTGGTACCACTACTGTAGGAGTTGGTACTGTAGTACTATTTTGTCCTGCCCCCAAATCAGTTCTCGAACTAGGAGCCTTCTTCTCTGTTGCTCTAGCTGTATACAGAGGAGGTCTAGAATTCAAAAGTTCATTCAGAACATTATCCTCCTTATCAGAATCATTTGTCTGTTTCTCTCCCTCTTTTGTTTTGTCTTAATCATGCTTCTTTAACGATAGCAGGATAAACTCTCACAACCTCCATCATATGTTCCCTCCAGCATTCCTCTTGCCAATCGCACTTGTTTTTGAGGCACTGTCTAAATGAGTCCCTCATTTGCTTGGACAATTTCTTTCTCTCTTTCTCTGTTGAATGATCCCAGTTTTTAAGTGCCTCAAACTGTGTGGGTATGGGCATGGGCTTCATGTCATACATGGTCTGTCTTAAGAGCACTAGATTTTTAGTGTTAAAAGTATCTTCTAATGAAAATCGTAAGTTTTTTTATCAGATGTAGTATATTCATGCCATTCAAACTCCAGTTACATGTATGGAACCCAATGCCCTTCATCATTTCAAATGCAGATATTCCCTTAGCTGGTCATTTTTGACCCTCTGCAGGCACAACAGAAACTTTAGGCTTTTTAAAAAAATTCCCCATCATTTTAGCTGAAAATGATCTAAAGAAATCACAACAAATGAAGATGCAAACAACAACCAATCCTAGCACGGCACTGTGAAATGTCAACGTATCACTGTGCGGCTCTGTCAGCAACCAACCAATGGCAGCGCAGCTTTGTAGAGACATCTCACCAGTCCTAGCTTGCCTCTCTTGCTGACTAACCAATCATGTATTTCAGAATACATTGACGAGAGGAGTGGCTTTGAACCACAGTAATTCAAACTATATACACGGATTGGATCCGGGAGGCACTACACACCTTAGGACTTCGGTAGTCCTCAAGTCACGTAAAATATCGCCTGGCCTCGTACGAATATACCTTAAATTAATCGCAGTGCAGGATTTGCGCTTTCTTGAAGCTTGAGATTGAACCAGCTTTGCTTGAACGATTGAAGGTTGCTCTTTATTTGTTCTGTCCTGATGATGACCTGATAAATTACTATGGTGGAAACGCCGTCGAAGCCTTCCTTGGCAGAAATCAAGAGGAAGCATTTAGTGTTTTATGTTTTTGTGATCCTACAAACCTGTTATTGTATATAATTTTTTCTTCTTTGCCAGTACTTTCGTTTACACCTTGGTTTGTCCTTTGTTATTGATAAATGTTTGTGTAACCTTATGAGCACCTTTTGTATTATTATATATTTGAACTTTTCACTAATGAAAAATATGCATTTTTTGATAATTGTCTAAGGGTACTGTATTATTTCATGATTTTTAGGTGGGATTCTTTAAATGAATCATTTGAAGTCACAATTATTTTTTCCTTAAACTAGGAACCTGAACCATTGTGGCACTTATATTGACTAGCCAATCGCAGCACAACTTCTGCATGAACAGGAAGACAGTCACAAAACCCCTTTCAATCAATAAACAAACAAAACCTTGTCTGCATAACCTAGAAAACAAGGAAAAATCAGTAAAATAGGAAAATTCCATCGCAAACCATGGAAACCTGGCAATAAGGAAACTGAAGCATGAAACCAAAATGCGAAAACGGAAATCACAGTTTAGACCACATTTCTAACTAGGTAGACTACCGTCCAGCGGCAATCCACCCTAGCTAGTGTGGTTACTCCTGTACACTAAGTGGCAGAATACATCCAAACCAAATTAGGCCTACAACCTGGAAAGAAAGACTTGTTAGTTCAGAAATCCCTATATATGTGCATGCAGACAACTAAAATCGTCATATCTTGAGATCTTGGATTTCGACATTTCCGATAACCAAACAAACCAATATTAAAATAACAAAATAGGTTCATAATACATTAACAAAACTGTGATCAATCCACCAATTAAACCTACAATCATCATTGCATATTCAAACATCTCACAAAGAGCACAGCAATCCATTTCTTAATCTCATACGCTAACATACCTCTCAAATACATACAACATCCATAAATCACTTCGCCCTATCATTCAGGAACACATTGCAAGTCAACTCCTGGGACAATCCGGCCTTGAACCTACTGGCAAAGTTACAGAAAATGTTCTATTACCATTAGGGACTGGTGTAAGAAATTGGGTTACTGGCTGAGGTTGCTGAAACCATATTAAAGCAGCAACCACAATCCTTGCCAGGGTGAAGTCACAAGCAAAACCATAATTAACCTCTGCTCAACCCTCTCGTAGCTTGACACAGAGAAGTCAGGCTTAACTTAGAGGCAATATGTAAAGTATTTATGCAGCAAATCACACAGTAATGAAGTGAAACACAACACAAGAAAAGTCCCACACCAATTTAGAAAAATAGATTAAAATTGAATAAATAATTTAAGAGCAAAACAACAAAAATCCAATAGGTGGAACCAGAGATATGCAATTTGAAAGCTTTAAGTAAAAATAGGGCCTAAAAGCACAAAGCACCAATTGTGGTTATCTGGTGATGCAGACCACACGTTCATGCCAACCCTGATAGAGCGTGGGTTAGATACAGGGACCAAGTTATTTCCACTGAAAAAGAGTACATCCTGTTTGTGAAGCATTGAGAGAACCTGCGTTGAGGATCCGTCACACAGGGTTGGTTCTGAAAAGTTGTAAAGCTGCGATGCGAAGTCCTGCGTCGTTGTCGAGGTGCCATCGACGAGGGGCTTGCATTGCGAAGTTCTGCGTTGACGAGGGGTCATGTAGCTGCAGTTCCATGGCAGAGCTGCGAAGAGATGCATTTGCTACATTGGTTCTGTCCACAGACTGAGTCAAGGTGTAGGCTCAAGGTGGTTGGAGCCTGTTCTATTCCTGAGGATTCTGATCAGGAGGCCAGCCAACTGGCCCTTGGAGTCACTCGGGTGGTCCGGGTTGAAGATGTAGGTTTAGTCCTTCACTTAGGCAGCAGATCAGTAGGGCAACAGAGTAGGAGTTCTTCTGGCAGAGCAGCACAGCAGGTCTTCTGAGTCTTCCACAGGTCCAGAGGTGTACTGATGGGATGGGTCTGAGAGTGTATTATTTATACCTGGTGCCTACCCCCTTGAGGTGTCAGGAATCCCCTTACCCCCCTGCTCTGGCCCAGCTTGTCAGGGGACACAAAAAACTAGTGACAAACCCTTTGTGAGTGTGTTCAGGCAGGGCCTTTGTGATGTGCATGTGTGGTGGGTGACAGCTCCGCACCCTCGTTAAGTCAGAGTGGCCCATCCTGACAACACCTATCTTCCCTTTGTCTTGTGAGTAATACACAAGAACCAACTGCCAACTTCATCTAGTCAAGTGACCCAATAAATAGGATGCAGACACCAAATAGTGGGGACCAGATAATATCAACTTTCTAAAAGTGGCATTTTCAGAATTGTGACTTAGAATCTGACTTTACCATTAAAGAGGGCTTTTAATTACAGTTCTTTAGACACCAAGCTCGACCTGTTCACCTGGTCCCAGTTGAAAAGTTATCACTTATTAAATGTAGTAGATAACCCAATGTTATCCTAAGGGAGAGGTAAGCCTTGTAGTAGTGAAAAATTAATTTAAGAGTTCTTTCCTACCAGGACATGTAAAACTTAATGTACATGTCAAACCTTTTAAATTACCCTGCACCCTGGCCTCTGGGCTGGTCAGAGTCCACCCTAGGGATGACATATGTATTAAAAAAGATGGTTTGGGCCTGGCAAAAATATTTATTTTGCCAGGTCAAAATGTCAGTTTAAAAACTGTACATACAGGTTACAATGGCAGGCCTGAGACATGTTTAAAAGGCTACTTAAGTGTTTGGCACAATGAGTGCTGCAGGCCTATTAGTAAGATTTAATTTCCAGGCCCTGGCTGTATGTAGTACCATTTACTAGGGGCTTACGAGTAAATTGAATGTGCCAATTGGGTGTAAGCCAATTTTATCATGTTTAAAGTAGAAAACACAAACACTTTAGCACTGGTTAGCAGTGGTAAAGTGTGCAAGGTCCTAAAAGCCAACAATAATGGGTTCAGAAGACAGGAGGGTGAAAGCAATAGGTCTGTTGATGACCGTGCAGAAAGTGCCAAGTATAACCACCGATACCAAAGGGGATGATGGACGGAGCGTTTGAGCAAATCAAACACTCACCCCCAGTCAACTGATCTGGGTTTAATCCATCATTATTCTTTAGCTCACTCCACCACCCCAGTTCAGACATGGCCATATGCAAATCAGTCTGACCCTGTGCCTCATGGGAACAGTCCAGCCCGAACTGCCAAGCAATGTCTTCCCTGGACCGGAAACAAGCATCCTGGGACCGGTTTCTGGCTATTCAGCCGTCATCAGCCAGGCTAGCTTGAATCCAGTGGCAAAGTGAGCAAGGGACCCACGTCTGGGCATACCCTGCCAACTTAGGGCGAACAAAGTGATACCAAAGGGGATGATGGACGGAGCGTTTGAGCAAATCAAACACTCACCCCCAGTCAACTGATCTGGGTTTAATCCATCATCATTCTTTAGCTCACTCCACCACCCCAGTTCAGACATGGCCATATGCAAATCAGTCTGACCCTGTGCCTCATGGGAACAGTCCAGCCCGAACTGCCAAGCTATGTCTTCCCTGGACCGGAAACAAGCATCCTGGGGACGGTTTCTGGCTATTCAGCCGTCATCAGCCAGGCTAGCTTGAATCCAGTGGCAAAGTGAGCAAGGGACCCACGTCTGGGCATACCCTGCCAACTTAGGGCGAACAAAGCGATACCAAAGGAAATGATGGATGGAGCGTTTGAGCAAATCAAACACTCACCCCCAGTCAACTGATCTGGGTTTAATCCATCATCATTCTTTAGCTCACTCCACCACCCCAGTTCAGACATGGCCATATGCAAATCAGTCTGACCCTGTGCCTCATGGGAACAGTCCAGCCCGAACTGCCAAGCCATGTCTTCCCTGGACCGGAAACAAGCATCCTGGGACCGGTTTCTGGCTATTCAGCCAACATCAGCCAGGCTAGCTTGAATCCAGTGGCAAAGTGAGCTAGGGACCCACGTCTGGGCATACCCTGCCAACTTAAGGCAAAAAAAGCGATACCAAAGGGGATGATGGACGGAGCGTTTGAGCAAATCAAACACTCACCCCCAGTCAACTGATCTGGGTTTAATCCATCATCATTCTTTAGCTCACTCCACCACCCCAGTTCAGACATGGCCATATGCAAATCAGTCTGACCCTGTGCCTCATGGGAACAGTCCAGCCCGAACTGCCAAGCCATGTATTCCCTGGACCGGAAACAAGCATCCTGGGACCGGTTTCTGGCTATTCAGCCGTCATCAGCCAGGCTAGCTATAATCCAGTGGCAAAGTGAGCAAGGGACCCACATCTGGGCATACCCTGCCAACTTAGGGCGAACAAAGCGATACCAAAGGGGATGATGGACGGAGCGTTGGAGCAAATCAAACACTCACCCCCAGTCAACTGATCTGGGTTTAATCCATCATCATTCTTTAGCTCACTCCACCACCCCAGTTCAGACATGGCCATATGCAAATCAGTCTGACCCTGTGCCTCATGGGAACAGTCCAGCCCGAACTGCCAAGCCATGTCTTCCCTGGACCGGAAACAAGCATCCTGGGACCGGTTTCTGGCTATTCAGCCGTCATCAGCCAGGCTAGCTTGAATCCAGTGGCAAAGTGAGCAAGGGACCCACGTCTGGGCATACCCTGCCAACTTAGGGCGAACAAAGCGATACCAAAGGGGATGATGGACGGAGCGTTTGAGCAAATCAAACACTCACCCCCAGTCAACTGATCTGGGTTTAATCCATCATCATTCTTTAGCTCACTCCACCACCCCAGTTCAGACATGGCCATATGCAAATCAGTCTGACCCTGTGCCTCATGGGAACAGTCCAGCCCGAACTGCCAAGCCATGTCTTCCCTGGACCGGAAACAAGCATCTTGGGACCGGTTTCTGGCTATTCAGCCATCATCAGCCAGGCTAGCTTGAATCCAGTGGCAAAGTGAGCAAGGGACCCACGTCTGGGCATACCCTGCCAACTTAGGGCGAACAAAGCGATACCAAAGGGGATGATGGACGGAGCGTTTGAGCAAATCAAACACTCACCCCCAGTCAACTGATCTGGGTTTAATCCATCATCATTCTTTAGCTCACTCCACCACCCCAGTTCAGACATGGCCATATGCAAATCAGTCTGACCCTGTGCCTCATGGGAACAGTCCAGCCCGAACTGCCAAGCCATGTCTTCCTAGGCCGGAAACAAGCATCCTGGGACCGGTTTCTGGCTATTCAGCCGTCATCAGCCAGGCTAGCTTGAATCCAGTGGCAAAGTGAGCAAGGGACCCACGTCTGGGCATACCCTGCCAACTTAGGGCGAACAAAGCGATACCAAAGGGGATGATGGACGGAGCGTTTGAGCAAATCAAACACTCACCCCCAGTCAACTGATCTGGGTTTAATCCATCATCATTCTTTAGCTCACTCCACCACCCCAGTTCAGACATGGCCATATGCAAATCAGTCTGACCCTGTGCCTCATGGGAACAGTCCAGCCCGAACTGCCAAGCCATGTCTTCCCTGGACCGGAAACAAGCATCCTAGGACCGGTTTCTGGCTATTCAGCCGTCATCAGCCAGGCTAGCTTGAATCCAGTGGCAAAGTGAGCAAGGGACCCACGTCTGGGTATACCCTGCCAACTTAGGGCGAACAAAGCGATACCAAAGGGGATGATGGACGGAGCGTTTGAGCAAATCAAACAATCACCCCCAGTCAACTGATCTGGGTTTAATCCATCATCATTCTTTAGCTCACTCCACCACCCCTTTTCTTGAATCCAGTGGCAAAGTGAGCAAGGGACCCACGTCTGGGCGTACCCTGCCAACTTAGGGCGAACAAAGCGATACCAAAGGGGATGATGGAAACACCACATGCAGAGACCCAAGGCACATACATGTGTCAACAGAAACGTTAACCTAAGATCCAAACATCCAATTCCCTTCGCAATTGCACGCAGCACATGCAGGTCAAAAGGACATCCCCCACCCGATCAAAACATTGGACTTTTAAACAGAGCAGCCCTCAGGAAAAGAGTACTGTCCCCTCCATAGCTAGGAGAGGAGGGAACCAAAAATACAAGGAACATTAAAGCAGTATAAAGCTCACTGTTCCCCTAAAATCCTAGCACCTCTTAAAACAGTTCAAAACTAACCATTCTCCTTAAACCTTAGCACTTCCTTTTCAGTACCCCATTAGGAAAAATTTGCTCACAGCTAAGCCATTGAGCGCATCAGTAAAATGTAAATGCAGGTATTTTCCACACAACTGCCTAACAATGAATTTTTCTCAAGCTTTTATTGTGCAGGTCCATGATTGAGCTGAAAGTGCACCAACACTGCTGCAGCCCACCATTCCTTCAACCAAAGCTTTCAAAAGGACTTTCTTTCACAAGGTAATTCACTCAAGCAATAGAGGATACATTCACTATTGCAACAACCCTTTGTAAGACAGTTTGTACTAACCCTGGGCGTAGTTCGCGTAGTAGCGCTACGCGTAGCTACGCGAAGTGCACTTCGCGAGCTACGTGAACTGCGTAGTGCGGTAGGGAAATGCTGTTCGCAAAGATTGCACAGTGCCGTATGCTTGTCCGCACTGTGCAATCGTTGCGAACGGCATCATGCACAGTGCAAGCGGTCGTTTTCTGCCGCTCGAGTAGATTTGTACTCGAGCGTCAGCTTTCTCAATGCGGACTGGTAGTTTCTCATCGCGAGCATATGCGACCACTCGCAATGAGAAAACCTGACCTCCCCGCGTTGAGAATCTCGCCGGGAGGTTTATTTTCTACGCTTGCGATCGGCAACTTGATGTTGCCGATCGCGAACGAGGAAAAAGTCTCGCCGGGATGTTGATTTTGCTCGCTCGCGGTCGCCAACTTGACGTTGAGGACCGCGAGCGAGCAAAAAATGCCCGCTACTCGTTTTTGCACTGTGCTACGTGCGATTCGCGTAGCGCGTAGTTGCGCAAACTCCGCAAACTCCGCGAGTATAGCGTAGTTTTCCGCCCAGGCCTAGTTTGTACACTGCACCAAGACAAAACTCCTCTGGGCGCCCAGACGACAGACACCTCACCCAAAGACAACCCTACAGCATACAAATGCTTTTTAAGTTATGTATTTTTGTATTTCTGTACACGCTTTGGGGTACCTCCAAGTTGATGGATTTCTACTGGCAATGTGGTGACCTTGCCTATATCCAGCTCGTCCCTGGATGGCGGGGCCTCTGCACCCTCATGACGATACACACCCCGGCTCTGGCTATTCCTGGAGAAGATCTGTCTGAGTTATCTCAACATACATTACAGAAGAAAACAACTCTGTTGCATCAGACTTGAAGGAGAAGAACTGATGAATATTTTGGCTGGACTCACTACAAGGACATTCCAGAAGAATTTAGACTGTTCACAGAGACTCAAGTAAACGCTGGAGGATGAATACCCTTCTTCACCATGCAAACAAAGGCAAACGCCCGCTGGTTACACATACCCAGTTGAGAGTTGCTGAAGATGATTAATGATACTGATCTCAGCTTAAATGCCATCAAGGAAGAAGTGAGAGCCATCCGCCTTATGATGATGCAACATCGGTACATGTTGGACTTGATGACCTCAATTGAGGGTGGGGTGTGTGCCAAGATTGGTGCATCCTGTTGTACTTTTATTCTCAAAATGATATGGGCAACAGGACATTAGCTCGTGCCATCAAAGAACTGTATCATCTGCAAGCTGACATGAAGAAGGAGGGAGGTGTCCCAGAGCAGGACTGTTTACATAGTATCTTTTTATGGACACCCCTATGGGTGTCCAATCTATTGACGTCACTAATGCCGGTTTTCATTATTGTACTACTGTTATGTGGTATCCTACAAGTGGGGGTTTCCTGCAGTAAAAATGCAGTCCTCAAAATAGGTAGTATGACATAGCTAGGGGAAACGTAACAGACACTACAGACACACACACTTTTGAATATTATAACTGTCATGACATATGAGGAGGATGGAGTAGTTGAAGAATCAACTAGAGGGGGAAGTGTTGGAATGGGTAAATATGATGTCAATGAATACCATGATATGTGCAAGCCCGACAGCGACAATACTAATAAAAGCAATATCAACATATGCCATAACCTGTACCTGCATAACAATGTCAATACCCATAAATGCAATGTCCGTGTGTGCCCTCATGTATGCCCGCTTAAGAGCATCGATACCGGCAGTAGCAATGTCAGTGTATGCCATAACCCATGCATAAATGACAATGTTGTTACCAGTAGAATCAATGTTGATGTACGCTATGACTAGGGCTCCCTGTTTTATGGTATTTATTTTTTTGACATTTCTGTCTATATTTATCTATATATATTTTTTGCTAATTTTTTCTGTATTTATCCATTTTTATTTTGTGTTTTCTGTATAAGTGAAGCTGCAATGGGTATTTTTTCACATTTATTTGACTGATAAATGTGTACTCGCATTTGAATGTCTAAAAGGTTTCAGCAGTATACAGTGCAGTAGTGTTATCTGAAAACACTTGCATTGTAGAATAGCATAAATAACTGTAGATCTGCACTAAATTAAGCTTAATTAGGACATCTTTTGTCTTTTTTCATCTCCCCTACCTCTCAATCTGTACACCTACTGACCTGGCACTCATGATTGACAGTAGAAAGAATCATCCAAAAAAGCCCTATTTTCGGTATTTTTCTGTATTTAAAAATACATAAAGACAGGAAAATAAATAGTTTTCTGTCTGTATTTATCTGTAAAAATCAGTAAAAAAGGAAAGGTGGGAGCCCTAGCCATGACCTAGGCAAGCATGACTGTGTCAATATCAGTAAAGACAATGTCAATGTATGCTATGACAACTGTACGCACAATGTTGAGAATGTCAATAAAAATGATACCAGTGACTGCCATATTATTATCCGGAGTTCCAGCAACCTTGTGTCATTGCTTTCAGACTAACCTAAGGTGACCTCTCCCTCAACCCCGAGTAAGAGATGTGGTCAGGCAGGCCCTGTGACCCACACCCACGTCTATTGATATACAGGTCACAGGAGGGTCTCTCTTAACCCAAAGACAAATGTGCACCCAGGTAAAACCCTGATCAGTCCCACAGATAGATAGTTGCACCACAAAGAGGTCCGAGGAAATTGGCCCCAATGAAACATGTTTCGCGTTCCGTAAAAATACCACAAAACTAGATACCACATGTGGATAGGAACACTCAGCCAATCAGGACACGACATGCACACCACACATAGCGATCACGCGCTGCTCATGGAAACATACACATTTGCACACACTAGCTCTGACCGAGGTCGAGAGCCATCTGTCCTTATATGATGCCCAAACTTGTTAATGTATGACTGAGATGCTTTTCAGGAATGCAGAAAGTACTTTATTGTACCTCCCAAGATTTATATATTGTCAGCCATAACTTTGTACATGAGAGACTTTCCTCAGACACATTCTGTCAAGACTCTCCCGGCCGCTGCGTTTAATTAAACCAACAGGTTCCAATTTTGCCAAACGCCTCTTTGTGGAATACCAATTTGTGGAAGCTGAACCATACCTCAATACTGAGGACATCCAAAAATTTCGATCAGCACAAAACATTCCTTAGATGGCTCTGCTCCAGATTGATCTTGCTTTAAAAGGCACTCTCCCCAACATTAAACCCAACATCAGTGTAGCAGAGTAGAAAGTAGGTAACTGGACCACCCAATAATTGAATAAACTTATTTTAAGAAACATCAATCATTTTCTATGCTATTGCTGTCCAGAGATGTCCAAAATACTATGCAACATTTATCACACCAATGAATAAGACTAGGCCCAGCAACAGAACTACAGTTAAAGGGCCTTGAGAAAATGCTACAGTCAGGAACAGCAAGGGCCATATTATGTATACGTTGCACTTTCCCTGTTGGTGCCATGGTGCACCTTTTCAAAAGGTGTGCCGGGTTCAAATAGGGACAGTGCTATGTACTACAAAGAATGCACTGCCCCCAGCTCTGCGAACTCTAGTTGCCCTTGGGGCATCATATTCAAGTTGGGCTGATCACTGCACTACGCGACAGCCTCGTAGCGTGCCGGGGAGAGCCCCACGGAGAGGACGCCAGTCCCGGAGGAGGGGCAGAGACTTCCACGAGGGTCGGATGACCCTGCATGGCTCGGACACGGAGCGGACTTTGAACATGGAACAAGGCAAAAGCGGAGACGTTAGGGGAGGCACCGGGAACAAGGTGAAAGAGGAGTCGTTAGGGGAGGCACCAGGAAAGACTAGGGGACAGCGAAGTTCGCACCCGAGGCACGACCGTGACGAGGAAGGGAGAACACAGGATAAGAACACAGGATAAGCGCACCAATCTAGAATATAGAGAAAACGGCCAGAGGAGACATGAATAGAGGTGCAGGAGCAGCGTTGATCGCGCTCAAAGCATAAGAACCGGGAAGAGATATAGAGAGGACACATGAAGAAAGCACCGTTCTCTTAAACAGAGGGAGCCTACTGTGGCAAAAATGGAACAGCCAGAGAGGACATGGTCACAAGGCACACATTAGGAGCTTCTGGTCTATTCAGGAAAGGTATTTGCTGCACATTTTATCCGGCATTTTGACACAGTCTTCTGGAGCACCCGAGTACATCAATATGGCCGAGCATTAATCTAACCCCTCCCGCAACAGACACTGAAAAAGGACTAGTGAGAATGGAAAAATATACCTCAGAAATAAAAACAGGACTGGCACCACCAGGATACTGAAAACAATGTAAACAATCATAGACACAAAAGAAGACTAGGGAGAAGGGATAAGGGATAAACAAGATGCAGAAGGAAAAATAGGACTGTCACCACCAGGATTCAGAAACCATTGTAAATCAATATAAAATAATTAATTAAATAAGTTAGATAAGATCAACAATACAAGAATAATTAATTATATTTACAATATTTATATTTATATTGCGACCCCTGACCTTGACTGGTAGGTCGCTCCCCCACCACACAGCTCCGTCTGTGTGCCCTGCTGCTGCCCCTGATTGTGCCTCGTTTTTCCTTTCTGTGCCCCCTTGCTGCCCCTGATTGTGCTCGCTTTTCCTTTCTGTGCCCCCTTGCTGCCCCTGATTGTGCTCGTTTTTCCTTTCTGTGCCCCCTTGCTGCCCCTGATTGTGCTCGTTTTTCCTTTCTGTGCCCCCTTGCTGCCCCTCATTGTGCTAGTTTTTCCTTTCTGTGCCCCCTTGCTGCCCCTGATTGTGCTCGTTTTTTTCCTTTCTGTGCCCCCTTGCTGCCCCTGATTGTGCTCGTTTTTCCTTTCTGTGCCCCCCTTGCTGCCCCTGATTGTGCTCGTTTTTCCTTTCTGTGCCCCCTTGCTGCCCCTGATTGTGCTCGTTTTTTCCTTTCTGTGCCCCCTTGCTGCCCCTGATTGTGCTCGTTTTTCCTTTTTGTGCCCCCTTGCTGCCCCTCATTGTGCTAGTTTTTCCTTTCTGTGCCCCCTTGCTGCCCCTGATTGTGCTCGTTTTTCCCTTTCTGTGCCCCCTTGCTGCCCCTGATTGTGCTCGTTTTTTCCTTTCTGTGCCCCCTTGCTGCCCCTGATTGTGCCCGTTTTCCTTTCTGTGCCCCCTTGCTGCCCCTGATTGTGCTCGTTTTTCCTTTCTGTGCCCCCTTGCTGCCCCTGATTGTGCTCGTTTTTCCTTTCTGTGCCCCCTTGCTGCCCCTCATTGTGCTAGTTTTTTCCTTTCTGTGCCCCCTTGCTGCCCCTGATTGTGCTCGATTTTTTTTCCTTTCTGTGCCCCCTTGATGCCCTGATTGTGCCCGTTTTCCCTTCTGTGCCTGTTTCCCGCCGCTGCGCCTGCGGCCCCGCCCCTCACTGCCCATTCGCTGCCCCATTCCCTGCTCCTCCCTCCCACCTCCCCATTTATGGCGGCCGCTGTGCGGCTGCGCCTACGGCAAGCCCGTCTGCGCCCGTCCGCGCCGTGACCGCGCCCAGCGCCAGACCCCCTGGTCCGGGCATCCCCCGCCACATCAACAGACGCCGATACGACGCCAGCACCCTCCACGCACTCAACCCCGGAAAAGATCACGCCTGCTACCAGGCCACCCCGAAGCGCACCCAAGGGCCCTTCACCTGCCGGAACTGCAGCTTCGCCAGCACCCGCCCCGCCAAACCACCGCCCAGGAAAGAACCCAACTACCTCAGATGCATCCTCCTCAACACCCGCTCCGCCCGCAAACACGCCATCGAACTCTGGGAACTTCTCGACTCAACCTCCCCAGACGTCGCATTCCTGACGGAGACCTGGCTGAATCCCGCTTCAGCCCCCGACATCGCCATTGCCATCCCGGACGGATACAAGATCACCCGCAGGGACCGCACCAACGGAGTCGGAGGAGGCATCGCCATCGTCCACAGGAACACCCTCAGAGTCTCAACCAACACCGACGACACCCTCAGCACCGCCGAACACATGCACTTCCAGATCCACACCGATCCCAACACCACCCTCAGAGGAACCCTCATCTACAGACCCCCGGACCCCGACCACAGTTCAGCGATTCCATCGCTGACTTCGTCAGCACACACGCCATCGCCTCCACGGACTACATCCTCCTCGGGGACCTGAACTTCCACCTCGAGAACAACAAGGACACCAACTCCACCACCCTGATCGACAACCTCGCCACCCTCGGACTCAGACAGCTCGTGACTACACCCACCCACGCCGCCGGCCACACGCTCGACTCCATCTTTTCCGCAAGCCCACACGTCTCCTTCAACCACACCTCCGAACCCCACTGGACTGACCACCACTGCATCCACTTCACCTACAGGAAGCCCACCACGCACCACCGCACCGAACAAATGCCTCGCCGCTGCTGGAGCAGAGTCACGGAAGACCAGCTAACCACAACCCTCGCCCTGAGCCCACCCGCCGAACCCTCCGACCCCGACACCGCCGCCCGCAACCTCAGACAGTGGATCGACGACTGCGCCAACACCCTCGCCCCGCTCAAGAATCCGCCCAACAGCCACACCAGCAAGAAAGCCACCTGGTTCACCGAAGACCTCCAGGCCTCCAAACGAACATGCCGAAAACTGAGAAGATCTTGCTCCACGAACGGACAGCGGACAGCTACGCCGCCCACAAGAGCGCCACCCGCAGTCACCATCACCTCATCAGATCCGCCAAAAGGGCCTCACTCAAAGACCGCCTAGACAACAACGCACACAACAGCAAAGAGCTCTTCAACATCGTGAAGGAACTCTCCAACCCCAGCTCCAACACCAACGACATCCAGCCGTCGCGAGACCTGTGCGACTCACTGGCCACCTTCTTCCACCGCAAAATCGCCGACATCCACGACAGCTTCAACACCACGACCGCCCCGGCAACCACCGAGACCACTGCCCCCACAACCACCAACCGCCTGCTCTCCTGGACCAACATCAACGACGAGGACACCAGCGAGATCATGAACACCATCCACTCCGGTTCACCGCTAGACCCGTGCCCTCACCACATCTTCAACAAAGCCAGTACAGCCATCGCGCCCCATCTCCGGAAAATAATCAACATCTCCTTCGAGACAGCAACCTTCCCGGAAAGCTGGAAGCACGCCGAGATCACCGCCTTACTCAAGAAACCCAAGGCAGACCCCAAGGACCTCAAGAACTTCCGACCCATCTCTCTGCTCCCGTTCCCCGCGAAGGTCACCGAGAAAATCGTCAACAAACAACTGACCCGCTACCTCGAGGAGAACAACATCCTGGACCCTTCCCAGTCCGGCTTCCGCAGCAACCACAGCACCGAAACCGCCCTCATCGCCGCCACCGATGACATCAGGACCCTGCTAGACAACGGAGAAACAGCAGCCCTCATCCTCCTGGACCTATCAGCCGCCTTCGACACGGTCTGCCACCACACACTACGAACACGCCTTCACGACGCCGGGATCCAAGAGAAGGCCCTGGACTGGACCACATCCTTCCTTTCCGGCAGAACACAAAGCGTCCGCCTCGCCCCCTTCCGATCCAAGGCCACCAAGATCATCTGCGGCGTACCCCAAGGCTCCTCCCTCAGCCCAACGCTGTTCAACATCTACATGGCACCCCTCGCCCACGTCGCCCGACAGCACAACCTCAACATCATCTCCTACGCCGACGACACCCAGCTGATCCTCTCCCTCACCAAAGACCCTCACACCGCCAAAGCCCACCTCCACGAAGGAATGAAGGCCGTCGCCGAATGGATGAGGACCAGCCGCCTGAAGCTGAACTCGGACAAGACGGAGGTCCTCATCCTTGGTTCCAACCCTTCAGCCTGGGACGACTCCTGGTGGCCAACATCACTGGGAACAGCCCCGCCACCCACCGACCACGTACGCAACCTAGGGGTCATCCTCGACCCCACCCTCTCCATGACTAAGCAGGTCAACGCCGTTTCCTCATCCTGCTTCAACATCCTCCGAATGCTCCGCAGGATCTTCAAGTGGATCCCCACCGAAACAAGAAAAACAGTCACCCAGGCCCTCGTCACCAGCAGGCTGGACTACGGAAACGCCCTCTACGCAGGAACGACGGCTAAGCTCCTGAGACGGCTGCAACGCATCCAGAACGCCTCTGCACGTCTTATCCTCGACATCCCCCGACGCAGCCACATCACACCCCACCTGAGAGACCTGCACTGGCTCCCTGTCAACAAGAGGATAACCTTCAAGCTCCTCACCCACGCACACAAAGCACTCCACAACTCCGGACCAGCCTACCTCAACAGACGACTCAGCTTCTACACCCCCACCCGCCAGCTCCGCTCGACCAGCCTCGCCCTCGCCACAGTCCCCCGCATCCGGAAAACGACCGCCGGCGGCAGATCCTTCTCCCACCTCGCCGCCAAGACCTGGAACACCCTCCCCACCAACCTCCGACAGACCCAAGACCTACTGGCCTTCAGAAGACTCCTCAAGACCTGGCTCTTCGATCAGTAGCAGCACCACCCCCCTCTTCCCCCAGTGCCTTGAGACCCTCGCGGGTATGTAGTGCGCTTTATAAGTGACATGATTGATTGATTGATATAAATAATTCATTAATAAGTCAATTCACCCAACATTACCAGAAAGCTAATTATACTAGTATTAATGAAATAACTACAATTAACCAGCATTCACAGAATAACTAATGGTATAAATAAGTAATTAAATAATTAGATAACCTGCATTCCCAGTTTAAATAAACAAGTGATAAACATATTACTAATCAATTAACTAAGGACTGACATTCATCACCAACATAAAGGGAAAGGTGATCTAATAAATAAGTGAATACTTAGATCACAAAAATACTGACACCAAGACCAAGACAACTAAAAGAAATAATAGGACAGGACAATTGGTTACGTAAAGCTGTATGCAAAAACATAGTTACTATCACTCACGACAAGATAGAACCCTCTAAAAAGATAGAACAGACCTTGAAAAAGGGTAAATGTAAGGAGAGTGCACTAGGGAATAGAGAAATTCACCCTCTACAGGGCACTCTCAGCGCCAATTACAAGAGTACCTTCGGCACCAAAACATAAACTAGGGCTATATAGCGGAGGAGGCTCTTCAAGAGGAGCTATATGCACAAGGTACAAAATGATCGGAGCAAATCTGATTCCCACAGGTAATAACGCCCAAGCGATAGCCTACCCCTCCAATCTCTCTAAAAATGCTTCCAAAACCTTTAAATACAACCTACTCAGGAAAAACCCCGAAACACTTATCCTAGACCCCTCCTATACCTCAAATAACGGAGTAATCATTAACGATTTAATTTTCTACACTAGATCACTAGCTAAATGGCGTACCACAATGTCGAATCTGCTAAACATCAAAGAATTAAGAAACATCCCTTACGGAACGAAGTTGAGTATAAAACCCTCGAAAAATCTAAAGGCCACACTAAATATAACCCTCTACAAAAATGGCATGGTACTCATCCAAGCAGCCAGCAAAGATCTTGAGCTATTCGATGATTACCTTTCAACGCTAAAAGTTCAGGTCCATAACTTCCATATCTCAGCTCACCAACAATACGACAGCTCAGACACCTACCATACTCAGCTGAGGGTAATCAAAAAGAGAAACAGCAAAACAGATCAGGAGAATCGACTCTCCAGATCCTCTAGGACTAGACAACACACAAAGACACACGTTACAACAAACAACCCAAGAATAGACATACGCAAAACAATCAGCAATAACCCCATAGTAGCACTCCAAATAAAAGATATCAAGCAGCCCAACCTGCACACATCTGATGCTAAGGCCTCCACAACCTTACAAATCATGGAGGTATCGGAGACAGCACCCAACAATCAATGCCCTGAGATGACAAATCACATGACCGATATCAACCCAGGACCTGCCCCTCAGAGCAAAAAAATAATTACTGAGGGAACGAAAGATATATACAAACAGCCGGAGGATGAACCTTCCAACTTAACGATCCACATGTCGGCAGTCCCGGTGCAAAAACACCAACACCAACTCTCACCTCCATCAGGGAAGGAATTAGAAATGCTCATGGCCCAGACAGATAGGATAGCTACAGACATGCGCAACACTATTAGGAACATGAAGAATACTCCATTGCTCTCAGAAAGCTATCTCTCCAAAATTATCCAGAGTCAAAAATCGGCACACAATCTCCACAATAAGCTCAACACAACCCCACTGCCTTTATCCAATAGGATTTACCGGCCACGTATCTTCCTTAGATATCTGTCGGACACTGAAACCCAAAACCTACTATTCTCCTACGATACGACTTCCAACCTCCTTGATAAAATAAGTGACCAGAAGATTCAGGTGGTACCAATTAATTCCAACAGAATAACACATACAAATCACAGAAAACCAAACTCAAATCACCTGAAAGAAATAACGCTAAGCCCAGAGGGGCCCGACTCCAACCCTGACCTAGAAAACCCTACAAAAAAGATCTCATGCCTACTTATCAACTGCCGTTCAGCGAGGAAACATGCCGCTGACATTGCCGACCTAATCATGAATCAAGATACTGACGTGGCTATCCTAACTGAAACGTGGCTATCTGAATCATCCTCCAAATTCCTAGACCTGCTGGTGCCTCCGAACTATAACATTGTACGACTAGATAGGCTAAACAAAACGGGAGGGGGAGTGACCTGTATCCACCGATCAAACATCACCATCTCTAAAATTCTCACGGACCCTATAGACTCATGTGAATACCTGAGGCTTACAGCATGATTCACAGACAACCAAGTGTACAAACTACATGCATTCTATCACCCCCCAGGCAAAAACCTAACTTTCATAGACCATCTAATGGAACTTATTACAACTAACTCAGAACCTCACTCCAATGATATTTTTCTAGGAGACTTCAATCTTCACTGGAACGACATCCAAGATAATCAGGTCAACACTCTGAAAGAATTCCTAGCCGACCACTCACTAGTACAAGCATGTGCCCTACCAACCCATTCTAAAGGAGCTACATTAGACTGGATCATCTCCAAAGAAAATGCGATACAAGCAATCTCAATCGTTCCTTTAGACTGGTCTGATCACCACTAGATCACCTTCCAAGTATCAGCCCAAAAAAAGAAAACAATATCGCAACCAATCAAACCCAAACATTGGATAAGAGACACTAGAGATCTGAACTCGGGGATTCTAACAATACAAGGCGAGAAAGAACTCCAACCCCCTTCTGAACTAACGGACGAGCTTACAGATCGCTACAATCAGACGATATCTAAAATAATTGACGACATCGCCCGCTAAAACTTAAAAGAATACAGATCAAAGATAAAAATCCTTGGTTCAACGGATCACTTAATGAAGAAAGACGTAAACTCAGAATAACAGAACGAAAATGGAGACAAACGCCGTCATCCCCCAACTTAAAACAACTAAGAATGACCAGAAAAACCTACAATAAAGGCGTACTTAAATCAAAAAAATAATTTTTTATAAATGAACTGGAAAACGGACCGAGGAAACCCTTCGATCTACTAAAAGATCAATCGAACAAATTAGCCAAATCTTCCCTATTAACATCTAAATCAGATCTGAACTGTGAAGATTTTTCAACATTCTTTACGGATAAAGCCAGCTCATTGGAGAGAGAACTCAAGAATAACGCTGAAAAAGCCTCAAACCTAAGGAGTGAACAAGGGAGGAACCCTGCACTACCGACAAAAGTAATGCCCCAAAATAATTCCCTTTGGTCAACCTTCAAACTATATGATCAACATGACATTACCAAACTTTTACTATCTCTAAAACCAAATAATCATTACAATGACCCGCTGCCGTATAAATGCTGGCCCTCCTGCAACCACATGGTCATCCCCTACTGGACTAAAACAATTAATGAATCGCTTGCCCAAGGATCAATTCCGGACTGCCTAAAAACAGGCCAGGTGGTCCCTCTCCTAAAGAAACCTACGGAGAACCCATCGGACCCTAACAACTTTCGGCCGGTAACAACCATTCCCCTACTAGCCAAAGTACTAGAAAAATGTGCGCACAATCAATTAAGTCAACACATTACTGAATTCGAGCTACTTAATGACTGCCAATCAGGGTTCAGACCAAACCACAGTACGGAAACAGCAATCCTACACATAGTAGATGACGCTTTGCTAGCCCTCGACCGTAATGAAACCTGTCTCCTGATCCTTCTAGACCTATCATCTGCATTTGACAAAGTAAACCATCCCAAATTATTAGAGTGCCTGGAAAATAGGATGGGCGTATCGGGAACTGTTCTGAAATGGTTCCACTCCTTCCTAGAGAACAGATCACAAAGATGCCTGGTAGACAACAAGCTATCCCCACCATCTCCGATTCAAATTGGGGTCCCACAAGGATCAACTCTATCCCCTTCACTATTTAACCTATACATCGAACCATTAACGGAAGTACTGCATAAGGCTAATGTTAGATTTGGGGGTCTCTAGTTGGCAGAGGTATGTACCTTTGTCCAAATAGGGACCCTTGCGTCTAGTCAGGGAAAGTAGGTACACTCCCGAAATAACCCCTGCTCACCCTCTTGGTAGCTTGGCACGAGCAGACAGGCTTAGTTCAGAGGCAGTGTGTAAAGCATTTGTGAACACATACAGTAATCAAGTGACAACACTACAAATGGACACCACACAGGTTATATATTTATAAAAATAGGTATACTTTATATAGATTTATCACAAGACCATAAACGACCAAAAATAATCCACAATACTGTTAAGAATGCTTAGTTCTGATCAAAAAGGCTTAATTCAAGGTTCTGTGCGAGTCGGTAGCCTCCTCCGGCTATGGCGATGTTGAGAACAAACAGAGTCTAACAAATCCAGCTGACCGCGTCGAGACGGGCCAACACAGCGTAGACAGACTCGGTCACAGTACCTTTTACTTGAAGCGGCAGGCACGGGCGTGCGAGCCGGATGGCTGTTCGTCGCGGTCGCGATGCAAAAATGGAAGCGTTGCAGGACGCGTTGTCCCTCGATGCGGTGCAGGCAGCGGCTCGTTGACGTCGTCGAGACGGAGTCGGTGAGACCAGGGCCGTGCGTTGCAGGGCGAGACGGTGCTTCGATGCGGTGCTGGCAGGTTGCGGTGCGGCGATGGAGCCGGATTCAGGAGCTGGCGTCGATCAGTCCGGACAGCGGTGCGAGTCGGGCGGTGCGTCGCAAAGCGTGCGAGCGGTGCCCAACTCCGGTGCGGTCACAGGACTCGAACTCAGCAGCAGTGACCGTGTCGGTCGGACCAGTTCGATTCGGCGTAGCGAAGCGTTGCAGGACGCGTTGTCCCTCGATGCGGTGCAGGCAGCGGCTCGTTGACGGAGTCGGTGAGACCAGGGCCGTGCGTTGCAGGGCGAGACGGTGCTTCGATGCGGTGCTTACAGGACACCGAGTCGGTTGTGAGAGTCGGTCACAGCTCCCTACCTCTGTAGCCACTGAAACAGAGTTTCCAGCAGCAATTCACAAAGGGGTGAAGTCCAATGGTCCTGGGACTTCGGTCAGGGGGCAAGCTCTCTTCCAAGCCCTTGGAGATCCTTCACAAGTTGATGAAAGTCACAGCAAAGCAAAAGTTCCTTTCTCCTTTCTTTGGCAGTCAGGCAAACCACTGCAGGCCAATCCCCCAAGCAGCACTTCAGGCTTAGGGATAGTCTCTCCTCAGTTTCTTCTTGGTTCCGCTCCTCAGCAAAGGTTTCTTCTTGTTCCCAAAAGTGATCTAATTTTCCTGGGGTCTGGGTGCCCCTCTTATACCCTGATTCTCTTTGTTCTCTGGAGGCAGAGAGGCCTCTGCCTAGTCCAAAACCAGTTCTGGTCAGTTCTGGAGCACTTTGTTTTTCTGACTCCTTCTTTCCTTTCAGAATGTGGGGCAGAGTGCTCAGCCGCCCGGCAGGAGGTGGAGCCAGCATTGTGGAAGGCAGGCACAGCCCTATTCAGACCCAGGTGCAACTCCTCCCTCCACTCTGGATGCAGATCTTTCTATTCAGCCCTGCGCTGACTCACCCTGTCTCCTGTAGCCACCCCCAGCCCCTGTCACTCAATCTCCAGACAAGGAATACACAACCTAGCAGAGGCAGGCTTGGATAGTTAGGCAAGAAAATACCCACTTTCTAAAAGTGGTATTTTCAAACACAGAATGTTAAAACCAACTTCACTAAAAGATGTATTTTATCATCCTGAGTTCAGGCATACTAAATTCGTTTTTCTACCATGTTCCCTGGGTCAGTTCTGACTATAAGGTGTAATAGTCAGTCTGCCCATTCTGGCCTATGGGGAGCAGGTAGCCTTGCAATAGTGAAAAACGAAAATGGCTGTAATTCACTATTAGGACATGCCACACACACCAGGGCATGTCCTACCTTGTACCTACAATGCACCCTGCCCTAGGGCCTACTTTAGGGGTGACCAACATGCAGTAAAGGGAAGGTTTAGGGACTGGTAAGTGAGTGCACTCACCAAGTCGACATGGCAGCCCTAGACTGCACACAGGCTCTGCGATGGCAGGCCTGAGACACATTTTACGAGCCGCTTCTGTGGGTGGCACAACCAGTGCTGCAAGCCCACCAGCGGCATTGGATTTACAAGCCCTGGGCACACTGAGTGCACTGTACTAGGGACTGACAAGTAAACCAATCATCCAATCATGGAGTCACTAATACATACATCAATTAACGATAGGGAGCACTTGCACTTTGGCACTGATTAGCAGCGGCAAAGTGCCCATGAGCATCTAGTCCAGCAAAAACATATCGGCAACAGTGGAGGCATTACGAAAAAATGGAAGGGAGACCCACGCCAAGGATGCCAGGTCTAACACGTGTCCCCTCCAGCTGAAATGTGGGGAGAACTATCCTACCCCTAGGGAGTTCTCATCGCTAAGGCGGAAAAATCTGGACAGTCCATCAGCATTGGCGTGTTCTGTACCAGGGCGGTGTTCCACCGTAAAGTCCATCCCCTGTAGGGAAATGGACCACCTCAACAGCTTTGGATTCTCACCCCTCATCTGCATCAACCATCTGAGGGGCCTGTGGTCTGTCTGAACCCGGAAGTGAGTCCCAAACAGGTATGGTCTCAGCTTCTTCAGTGCCCAGACCACAGCAAATGCCTCACGCTCAATAGCACTCCATCTCTGTTCCCGGGAAGTAACCTCCTACTGATGAAGGCTACAGGTTGGTCTAGGCCCTCCTCATTGATCTGTAATAGAACAGCCCCTACACCATGCTCTGAAGCGTCGGTTTGAACAATGAACTCATTGGAGAAGTTGGGTGCCTGGAGCACAGGCGCCGTGCACATGGCAGTCTTCAAGGTGTCAAAAGCTTTTTGGCAGGCGACAGTCCAAATCACTTTCCTGGGCTGCTTCTTGGAAGTCAGCTCGGTCAAGGGGGCAACAATGCTGCCATACCCCTTGACGAATCTCCGGTAATACCCGGTGAGTCCTAGGAAGGCTCTCACCTCTGTCTGGGTCTTGGGGGGCTCCCAAGCCAGAATGGTATCAATTTTCGGTTGGAGGGGCGCCACCTGGCCGCTCCCAACCTGGTGTCCCAAGTACACCACAGAACCCTGCCCAATCTGGCACTTACTTGCCTTGATTGTGAGGCCTGCCCTTCGCAGCGCCATCAACACTTCCCAGAGTTGACGCAGATGTTCTTCCCAACTGGCACTGAACACTGCGATGTCATCCAGGTAGGCGGCACTGAAATCCTCCAGTCCAACCAACACCTGGTTGACCAACCTCTGAAAGGTGGCAGGGGCATTCTTCATCCCAAAGGGCATCACCCGGAACTGGTAGTGCCCATCTGGTGTGGAGAATGCTGACCTCTCTTTGCCCCATCAGTCAAGGCGATCTGCCAGTACCCAGACGTTAAGTCAAACGTGCTGAGGTACCGCGCAGCCCCTAACCGATCTATGAGCTCATCAGTTCGGGGGATGGGGTGGGCGTCAGTCCTGGTGACGGAATTGAGTCCCCTGTAGTCCACACAGAACCGGAGTTCTGGGGTGGCACCAGGCGCGGCAGCCTTTGGAACCAAGACCACTGGGCTGGCCCAAGGGCTGTTAGAGGACTCAATTACCCCTAGCGCAAACATCTTGGAGACCTCCTCCTTGATGCAGGCTCTGACCCTGTCAGTCACCCTGTAAGCCTTGTGCTTCACAGGAAGACTGTCCCCAGTGTCCACATCATGGACGCACCAATGAGTGACACTGGGAACCAGGGAGAACAGGTCAGGGAACTGTCCCAACAGTTGGCGACAGTCACCCTGCTGCTCAGGTGTCAGGGAGGTAGAGAGGTTTACTCCCTCCACTGATCCATCTTGCTCTCGGGCTGACAGGAGGTCAGGAAGAGGCTCGGTCTCCTCCTCCATTCCATCATCTGTAGCTAAGAGCATGCCCACTTGGGACCTCTCCAAGTGGGGCTTCAGGCGGTTCACATGCAGGACCCGCAAGGGGTTCCTGGGAGACTGCAAGTCCACCAAATAGGTAACGGGACTCTTGCGCTCCACCACCGTAAAAGGGCCGGTCCACCTGTCCTGGAGCGCACAAGGCTCCACAGGGGCCATGACCCACACTTTCTGACCAGGCTGAAGCTCTACCAGAGTGGCATTCTGGTCGTACCACCGCTTCATCTCCTCCTGGCTGGCTTCCAGATTTGCCTCAGCAAGTTCTCTGAAACGCCTAGTCTGGTTCCTGAAGGCCAGCATGTAACTGTATACATCCTGGGGAGGTTTCCTAGGAGATTGCTCCCAGCCTTCCTTGACCAAACTCAGAGGTCCTCGCACCGGGTGTCCATAGAGGAGCTCAAAGGGACTGAACCCTAGAGACTTCTGTGGCACCTCCCGGTATGCAAACAACAGGCATGGTAAGAGGACGTCCCATTTACACCTCATGGGTTCTTCCAGACCCATAATCATGCCCTTGAGGGTCCGGTTGAATCTCTCAACCAGCCCATTTCCTTGAGGGTGGTAAGGAGTGGTGAACTTGTAAGTTACACCGCACTCCTGCCACAGGGACTTCATGTACTTGGACACGAAGTTGGTACCTCTGTCAGACACCACCTCTTGAGGGAATCCCACACGTGAGAAAATTCCCATCAGTGCCCGTCCCACCACGGGGCCGTCACTGTCCTCAGAGGGATGGCTTCAGGGTACCGGGTGGCATGGTCCACCAAGACCAGGATAAACCTGTTGCCCATGGCTGTCTTGGGGTCCAGTGGCCCCACAATATCAATACCCACCCGTTCAAAGGGGGTGCTGACCACAGGGAATGGCTGGAGAGGAGCCTTGTGCTTCCTCCCACTCTTTCCACTTGCCTGGCAAGTCTGGCATGTCCTGCAGTGAGTGGCGGCACTCCGGCGCATCTGGGGCCAATAGAAATGGGTAACAAGCCTGTCAAAGGTCTTGTCCTGCCCCAGATGTCCTGCTAACGGTACATCATGAGCCAACCCCAGTAGGAAGGCTCTGAAGCGCTGGGGTACCACCAGCACACGGGCTGACCCAGGCTCAGCAACCTTAGGCTCTGAATACAGGAGACCATTCTCCCAGTAAACCCAATGTGATCCAGACTGATCACCTGCTGCCTGGTCTGTGGCCTGTTGCCTCAGACCCACGAGAGAAGGGCATGTGTTCTGCTCCTCGCAGAACTCTTCCCTGGAGGGTCCTCCTTCTTGCTGCCTATGGGTCAGCTCAGGTAGGTCCCCCAGTTCAGCTACCTGTTCCCCTGTAGGCTCCAGGGCATCCCCCTCAGGGTCTGCCTCCTCCTGGACCGTGGGAACTTCGGGGGCCGGTTTCCGCGCCCCCTGCCTCCTCTCTCTCCGGCAGGCACCTGGGCCTCCCTCTCAGGCTCCAGGTCCTCTTGAACACCTTTAGCTGCCATTGACCGGGTGGTCACACATGCCAAATCAGGCAAGCCCAACATTTCCAAATGCGCACTCCGCTCCACCTTAGCCCAAGGTGAGCTCTCCAAATCGTTCCCTAACAAACAGTCAACAGGCATGGCTGGCCTCACAGCTACTTGAAGAGTACCCGAGACCCCCCACTCAAAGGGAACCTGAGCCACCTTGCAGTGACTCTCTGTGTTGTCAGCGGCAACAACCGGATAGAATGCATCAGGGATAACCTGCTCCTTAGACACCAGGTGACACTTGACAGCTGTCACACTGGCTCCTGTGTCTCTCAGAGCCTCCACCCTATGGCCATTGATGGTCACCCACTGCCTGTATTTCTTAGTGTTCTCATGCAGCGGGGTCCTAGGGACCATCTCAGAGTCTCCTAATGAGACAAGGGAAAACACTGTGGGATCCCCCCACCTTGGGCACCCAACTCCTCCCCCAGGGCTACACTAGCCAACTGCCGGGGGACTGCACTGGTGGGTGCTGGTTTTCCATGCAAAGGGCAACGAGGATCGTTTGCATTGTGGCCAGGGGCGCCACACTTGTAACACACCAGTGGTCCCTGGTGAACAGGGGGGCCTGTCAGGGCCACTGGCTTCTTCTCAGGGGGAGGCTGGGAACCTTTCCCTTGGTTCCCTTGGGGTCTACTTTGCGGCCCTTTATGGAACTCCTTCTGTTTACCCTTGTCCCCCCCACTTTTCTGCTGGGGACCCTGCCCACCCTTGGCGGAGTCTCCCACGTGACCCTTGTGGACCCGGGTACTCACCCAGCGGTCCGCCTCCTCAGCAAGCTGCCTAGGGTTAGTCAGCTTACTATCAATCAGGTGCTGGCGTAGCTCAGGAAAACAATTACCGGACAAGTGCTCCCAGGCAATCAAATCAAAGAGCGCCTGAAAATCAGTCGCTTTGCTACCCTTTACCCAACCATCCAAGGCTCTGCAAAAGAAGGTCACATATTCAACCCAGGTACTGCTTTCAATCTTACTACAGTTCCTGAACCTTTGCCTATAAAGCTCAGGGGTCAAACCATACCTAGTCATTAAGGCATCCTTCATGTGGCTGTACGAATTATAGACTTCAGAGGGCAAATCCAACAAGGTATCCCGCCCTTCACTGAGGAACCGTACCCACAACCCCGCTCCCCAATCCTTCTCAGGGACCCGGTGGGAAGACATGGCTACCTCATAGGCTTTGAACCACTGCCCAATGTCATCATTTTTAAAAAACTCCTTCACCACATCTTTGGGAATATACACCCTAGCTTCAACAGGCACAGGCGGTACACTGCCACCAGAGGGAGTAATCTCTAAGCTCTTGGCCTTCAATTCCAACTCCCTCAAAACTTTCTCATGTTCAAATTGCATTTTCTTTTCCTCTAGGGCTAATTTCCTGGTTTGCATTTCGAATTCTAACTGCCCATTCAGCTTGAGCTTAGTCAGCTCCATTTCGTGCATCCTACTCTCTTTCCTGTCCTCCAACTCCTCTGGAGACAGTCCTCTGGCAGAAACACTGCTACCTACTGGGGAAGGTGGTCTTCTAGCCCCTAGACCCAATAGCCCCTCCAGCTGCCCTTCTGCATTCTCAGCCCCCTCCACAGGGGCACTCCTTGATTCGACCCAGGCCCTCAGCGCCTTTTGGAGGTCCTCCTTCCTGGAGATCCCGGTCATGGAAACTTTAAACTTTTTGCAGAATTGCCTGAGCTGCTTAAGGGTGTAGCATTCAAGCCTCTCTTCTTCCCAATCACACTCAACAGAGGCTACTGATGCTGGTTTCTCCATAGTGACTGAACTTGGCATTTGCAAAAATAGGAAATCCCAGAAAAAATGCTATAAAAGTATGTGGTTGCGTTTTGGTCTGCACTCACTAAGTAGTGTTCACCAATCACTGTACATGAGTCACAAATGCAAGTCCAGAATCCTCACCGCTGACCACCAATGTTAGATTTGGGGGTCTCTAGTTGGCAGAGGTATGTACCTTTGTCCAAATAGGGACCCTTGCGTCTATTCAGGGAAAGTAGGTACACTCCCGAAATAACCCCTGCTCACCCTCTTGGTAGCTTGGCACGAGCAGACAGGCTTAGTTCAGAGGCAGTGTGTAAAGCATTTGTGAACACATACAGTAATCGAGTGACAACACTACAAATGGACACCACACAGGTTATATATTTATAAAAATAGGTATACTTTATATAGATTTATCACAAGACCATAAACGACCAAAAATAATCCACAATACTGTTAAGAATGCTTAGTTCTGATCAAAAAGGCTTAATTCAAGGTTCTGTGCGAGTCGGTAGCCTCCTCCGGCTACGGCGATGTTGAGAACAAACAGAGTCTAACAAATCCAGCTGACCGCGTCGAGACGGGCCAACACAGCGTAGACAGACTCGGTCACAGTACCTTTTACTTGAAGCGGCAGGCACGGGCGTTCGAGCCGGATGGCTGTTCATCGCGGTCGCGATGCAAAAATGGAAGCGTTGCAGGACGCGTTGTCCCTCGATGCGGTGCAGGCAGCGGCTCGTTGACGTCGTCGAGACGGAGTCGGTGAGACCAGGGCCGTGCGTTGCAGGGCGAGACGGTGCTTCGATGCGGTGCTGGCAGGTTGCGGTGCGGCGACGGAGCCGGATTCAGGAGCTGGCGTCGATCAGTCCGGACAGCGGTGCGAGTCGGGCGGTGCGTCGCAAAGCGTGCGAGCGGTGCCCAACTCCGGTGCGGTCACAGGACTCGAACTCAGCAGCAGTGACCGTGTCGGTCGGACCAGTTCGATTCGGCGTAGCGAAGCGTTGCAGGACGCGTTGTCCCTCGATGCGGTGCAGGCAGCGGCTCGTTGACGGAGTCGGTGAGACCAGGGCCGTGCGTTGCAGGGCGAGACGGTGCTTCGATGCGGTGCTTACAGGACACCGAGTCGGTCGTGAGTGTCGGTCACAGCTCCCTACCTCTGTAGCCACTGAAACAGAGTTTCCAGCAGCAATTCACAAAGGGGGTGAAGTCCAATGGTCCTGGGACTTCGGTCAGGGGGCAAGCTCTCTTCCAAGCCCTTGGAGATCCTTCACAAGTTGATGAAAGTCACAGCAAAGCAAAAGTTCCTTTCTCCTTTCTTTGGCAGTCAGGCAAACCACTGCAGGCCAATCCCCCAAGCAGCACTTCAGGCTTAGGGATAGCCTCTGCCTAGTCCAAAACCAGTTCTGGTCAGTTCTGGAGCACTTTGTTTTTCTGACTCCTTCTTTCCTTTCAGAATGTGGGGCAGAGTGCTCAGCCGCCCGGCAGGAGGTGGAGCCAGCATTGTGGAAGGCAGGCACAGCCCTATTCAGACCCAGGTGCAACTCCTCCCTCCACTCTGGATGCAGATCTTTCTATTCAGCCCTGCGCTGACTCACCCTGTCTCCTGTAGCCACCCCCAGCCCCTGTCACTCAATCTCCAGACAAGGAATACACAACCTAGCAGAGGCAGGCTTGGATAGTTAGGCAAGAAAATACCCACTTTCTAAAAGTGGTATTTTCAAACACAGAATGTTAAAACCAACTTCACTAAAAGATGTATTTTATCATCCTGAGTTCAGGCATACTAAATTCGTTTTTCTACCATGTTCCCTGGGTCAGTTCTGACTATAAGGTGTAATAGTCAGTCTGCCCATTCTGGCCTATGGGGAGCAGGTAGCCTTGCAATAGTGAAAAACGAAAATGGCTGTAATTCACTATTAGGACATGCCACACACACCAGGGCATGTCCTCCCTTCTACTTACAATGCACCCTGCCCTAGGGCCTACTTTAGGGGTGACCAACATGCAGTAAAGGGAAGGTTTAGGGACTGGTAAGTGAGTGCACTCACCAAGTCGACATGGCAGCCCTAGACTGCACACAGGCTCTGCGATGGCAGGCCTGAGACACATTTTACGAGCCGCTTCTGTGGGTGGCACAACCAGTGCTGCAAGCCCACCAGCGGCATTGGATTTACAAGCCCTGGGCACACTGAGTGCACTGTACTAGGGACTGACAAGTAAACCAATCATCCAATCATGGAGTCACTAATACATACATCAATTAACGATAGGGAGCACTTGCACTTTGGCACTGATTAGCAGCGGCAAAGTGCCCATGAGCATCTAGTCCAGCAAAAACATATCGGCAACAGTGGAGGCATTACGAAAAAATGGAAGGGAGACCCACGCCAAGGATGCCAGGTCTAACAGCTAACATTTCGTTTCACATGTATTCTGATGACACCCAGCTGTATATGAAGATACCATCTCCGGAAGAGATCAACACTATGAACCATGCACTCCAGAAAACCGTGCAATGGCTAGCGGACAATCATCTTAAGCTCAACTCACAAAAAAAACGTATCCCTTCTGATTTCCCCTCCTAAAAGTTCAGCCAAGATCAAAGAATGGTCCAAGATGATCACAGCAGTAAACGATACCCCGACTATAGTTGACTCAACCAAATCCCTGGGTATCACACTGGACAAAGATCTAAACATGCGAGCACACATCAACACAATGGCAAAAAACGCTCGTTTTCATCTGAATTACCTCAGGAAACTGAAGCCACTCATCGATCCCGGTGATCTGAAAATGGCAGTCCAAGCACTGGTCATATCAAGAATTGAATATGGATGCGCAACTCTATCAGGACTCCCTAAGATCTCAACAGCACCTCTAAAAGCTTGTCTCAATGCAGCAACTAGACTTATAACGGGGACAAGAAAATATGAACACATCACTCCTCATCTGAAAGCGCTCAACTGGCTACCATACGAAGCAAGAATAGAGCTAAAGATTGCTTGTATCACTCACAAGGCAATACTCCACAGTACTCCACATTACCTAGCTCATAAAATTACGCTATCCGGCGTCACTAGACCCTCGAGAGGATCGGAGGATTTTCTACTGAAACCAGCATTCTTCCGTAAGAAAAGAACTTATGATAGAGCATTCACGGGAACAGCACCAAGGATTTGGAATTCGCTCCCACCGAATATCAGAAGAATCACTTATGCTCCTCGATTCAAAAAGGAGACTAAGTACTTTCTGATGGGTACATTTCTCCCATAACGACCAACAGGGACGTCTAAGTCGTTATGGAAAAGGGCGGTCAACTCGGCGATCCTAACTCAGATGTTCAATTTAACTATTGGGAGCAGGAATACTACCCTGCTAGGCACAGAACAAAGAAACTGTTCACCTCCCGATTCAAGATACTGTCATTAACGGAGCTTGAATGGCTAGCCTCTACTCCTAAAATGGAGTACGACAAGAAAATCGTGAATGTAATCTAATGATTTCTATTATTCCTCATTATATTGTGTGTATGGATAAATATTTGACAATGTTAGCGGAACACATAAACATGTTCTGGACGTGAAAGAATTGGATATCGACTGATATCGAAATGGTTGAAATGTAAAGCGCTCTGATACCCAACTCAGGGTCTGGTTCGCGCTATAGAAAACACTGAATAAAATAAATTAGTGAAATATGGAGTGGCGGCTTCAAGACCGTTCCATGTTTCAAAGTGCAGGCGACATTCCACCTGCGCTTTGAAGAGGGGGGAGATTTGCCCTTGCAGGCAAGTGATCGAAGGGGGAGAAGAGCAGGAGTGAATGATACAACAGCATCAGTACAGCATCAGTGTGATTCAATATGGCGTTTTTGTGAAAATTTGACACAGCTAAATTACATTAATAACACACACTTCTACATATCTTATTAAACGTGTTTCAACTATAAACAAGTGAATTCAGTATGTGTGTATTGGATCAGTCATAAAAAGTTTATTCATCATAATAATTTTTTACAGAAATATAAACCCAAGAAAAACATTACCACACTGGGAGTGAGTGCCTAGGGTGCCTCTCTCCTACTCATATACAATAATGTGCACTAGTACCAGATATTGTGTTGTCTTGTACCTGAATATCACATCTTATTGTGGTGACAAAGACTGTTAGTGAGCCACTGCTCTGCCTTATAAAAATCAAAGCATTCTCTCATTGCTGTCTTTGTAGGATTATAAGGCGGCTGTTGAAGATAGAGACACTAAAGGAACTCCACTGAACTTGGCTAAAGGTCAGTAGCTTCCTAAGAAGGAGGGGCTCCATGTACGCTTAGTGACTAGGCTGCTTAGCTAACTGCGGGGTGAAATCCAGTACTGCTTTTTGTTTTGGCCTACTGCTGTGCAGCTCCAGCAAGTAAATGCATGGTACATTCCTGGTTTTGCCTAAGTATTTCTGACAATCTCCACATCATCTGTAGAGGATTCCTGACAAAGCAGGAAGTGCCCAGCAAGCTCTGTGGAATGCAAGGTTCAAACAAAACCTGTGGCTACTGACATGCTTGACGTCATCCGGCTAAAATATTTTACCAGATAATGCCTGAGGCATGCATTGACACCATTCCTGTTCAGTTGTTTTTCCCTGGTAATGACCCACAACTTAAATGAAGCACCATGTCATCACCAGTGAAGTGGTCTATCATTACTAGTGAAGTTTACATTGTTTTTGTGCGGTGACACACACCTATATTATCACACCCTAGAGTCATATACTTGCTCGAACATGCCGGGATGGAATAAGCTAACATCTTCAATGTAGACAGTGTTTCAGTGTCACGCTCTCCAAATCCTAGAATGTAATTTAACAATGGCACTTTGCAATACTCTTCATTTACATGATAAGCACACCAAATCTTAGAGTGTGCTTTAGAAAAGTACCATTTATGCTTAGTGACACACACACACACACCCACACAAACACACACACTAAATACCTATATTTTCACAAGATCATATTACCATCTTTTTATTTCTTCATGTAAAGTTCGTCCTGTAATGCTCATTGTGGAACAATGATTTGCTTTTTCTCTATTTTGACTTAAAGCTTGGGTTTGGTTGCTATTATTTCGCCACGTAATCAAGTAATTTGCCATTACCATTTCAATAGATACCTGGTGATCCACATATAGCAGTGTCTGGATGCTATTAAGACTTATCTTAGTGCTACTGGTGCACCAAGATTTAGACCAGAAAAGAAGAAATTCCTATTACTACATTGACAAGGTTTTGAAGTAAAAATAAATTCATACTTTTACTGAATTTGCTTTTAGATCCCTATACTGATGTATTGATTAGGTCACTCACACTGCATCATGTGACGTCAAGCACTTAGGGGTCGATTCCGATGTCGGACGGACTCAGGTCCGTCCGACATCGGTCAGGAGCCGTAACCGACCGACCTGCTGTCGTCGGTTACGGCCCTGCAAGTACGATGCGACCGAACCCTGTTCGGTCGCACTCGTATACTACACAATGGGAGCATGCATTCCGAGCGGAATGCATGCTTGCATTGTTGAAAGCAGGGGTGCAGTTCATCCCTGCACCCTGTGGCCGGCACCCCAAGGTGCCTGCCACCGGGTGCAGGGATCAACAGAGGGGCACCATTCGGCGGCCTTGCACCCATGGGGGCCCTACTGGGGGCCCCCAAAGACAGTTACCGACTGCCTTTTCGTGCCAGAAAGACCGGCACGAAAAGGCAGTGAAATACTGCCATCGTACTCCCTCGGTCGTGAAGAGGCGGCCGGGGGAGTACTGAAGGATTTCCGGACGGCGGACGGGCTCTCCGAGCCGGTCGTAAGCCATCCGGAAATCCCAGTCGGATTCCTTTCCGACCGAGCCCATCGGAATGGCTCGTTGGAAAGAAATCCGGCCGGCAAGTTCCGATTCGGTCGGAAGGGCTCCGACCATCATTCGGTGCCCTTCCGGCCGAAATCGGAATCGGCCCCTATATGTGGTCTGTTACTTGGGAACCCTGTGACAGGAGATGAGTCTCCAAAGAAACCCACACCAACATGTTATGTCAGCATTATTGTAGTATTGTGTGATTGATTTAAAGATTGATACAGAATGAAAACTTGGGGGTGTTTTTTTGGTCATGTGCAAATATTGATATAGTATCTAAGGAAACTAGGATATCCTGTTTTAGGTTTAAACCTATAGTAGCTGACAAAACTCCTCTGAAAGAGAAAAAGCCCTCATCAGTGTAAAAATATAAACACAATCACAACCACAAAATAAAATGTCATTCAAAGAAAGAAAAGAGAGAGAGAATGTGTCCACTTTATATCTTTCTGATGGGGCGAACAAAATGCAATTTTTTTATACAAGGTAACAGAAAAAAAGACTAGTCTAAGATCATTCTGCTTGTGTTTTGTTGTTTTTGGATGTTACTAAGATATTGTTTCTTCTTCCTTTTGTTTCATCAAGTTTTGTGTGCTTTGATTAAAGGTGCAGGGTTTAGAAGCTTATTTTAGGTCAGATCTAATTATTTTATACACTATAGAGAATCTGGGAATATTAAAATCATATTTGAGTTTTTGGCAGTGTTTAATTCCTTCACTGATTGATGAAATGGCGAGCTCATGAGAATAATGGCCAGTATGTACTATCACATTTACTGACAGACACATAGGGGTCGATTCCGATTCGGGCCGGAAAAAGCACCGACCGACTCGGATCCGGAAAAAATACCGACCGACACGTACCAGTGGCGCCCGACACGCCAAGTACGATGCAAGCCGCGATAAATCCGACCGACACGTCAGGAAACCAAGCCGACCGACCGACCCGCTCGGAAAATAGCAATCCGGCCGGAAAAACACGCGAATCCAACCGACCGACACGCACCCGGAACAAATCCGACCGAATCGTACCCGCCAACTCCAACCTGCAAAGTACGATGCAAGGCGCGAAAAACACGACCGAGTCGGACGGAGGACAAGCCGTACGACCGACACGCATACAAAACCGAGCCGAAGCAACACAATACACCGCGACCGACGCGTACGCAGCATACAAAACTGCACAAACACAGCGTGAACGAAACGGAAAACACCGTACGAGACCAATGCACGGTCCGACTCGGTCACAAGAACGTTTCCAACATACACAAACAGCACAAAGGAAAAATCAACCAAAAAAAGGCCAAACAAGCAATTACCAAGCCAATAAATACTGGGGGGGTGGGGACAGAGAACAAAGACACACCAACAACTCCACCTATATAAAGGACACAAATCACTACCATGAGCCTTTGCAAATGCCATTCCACTGCCAGCACCCAAGAGAAAGCAACCACACACCCACAGCTCATCCCTCACACAAGCCACACACCAGCAGCACACCAACAAATACCTACCTCACATACACCCAGCACAACACACACCCACACACCCTCACCTGCACACCAACACACACAGCACCCACTATCACCACCCATCACCATGCCCCCCAAGAAGAATCCCAAGTTCCTAGATAGTGAATTGGAAGTCATGGTAGACGAGATCCTCAGGGTGGAGCCACAGCTGTTTGGCACTCTGGTCCAACAGACCCCCATGTCGCAGAAAACCAAGATGTGGGAGAGGATCATCAACAGGGTGAACGCCCAATCACCATGTCGGCGCACAAAGACCGACATCCAGAACAGGTGGTATGACGTGCGCAGGAGGGTCCGGGAGCTGCTCAAGAAAGACTACCACCTGAGCCAATACACCGGCAGTGGCCCTCCTGCCAAGCCAGTATACCTCAGGCCCTGGGAGGAGAAGGTGCGGGCCATCCTTCCGCCAGTGAGCGTATATGGACTAGAGGACATCCCAGAGCCTGGTGAGTACACAACAAATGTACACAATAAACTGCCACAAAACACACACATCACTGTCAAGGGGAGAGTCAAACCATGCACTCATAGCAATTACACAGCAACTAGAACAGAATCATCCCAAAATGTGTATGTCAGTCAGATAAACACAACACATGCCATCAAAAAAGTCACATCCAACTGTGCCAACACATGTACAAACACAACCACAACTACAGCTAGGCAGTGGCACAAATAGAACTAACACACACATCCACACATGTAGCCACCACAACAACACCAACACACAGTGAAGACCACTCAAAGGAAGGAATTCTGTGTATGCTGGCCAAGTCAGTGTAGCCAATAGCATCATGGGAGTCGCACTCACACATATTGCCCCCCCCACAACTGTCCCATCAACACCACCCTGAACCATGCTCACATCACAGGGAGTGGAGAAGGACTCACAAGATGGCTGACACTGGCTACTGCTGTGGGGAGCACAAGGCTCTGCTGCCAACTGTGCACCAACAAACAGCAGGACACCACTGACTGACATCCTGAGAGACAACTTACACTCCCTGCAATGCAAGCACGTTCCATGGTGGGATATCTGGCTGGCTGGCTGGGTGGGAAGGGGGACTTGCAGCACTGACCATAGTCACCAGCACCTCCCCTCACACCCCCCCCAACACAAACTCCACAGTACCCACCTGGTAGAATGCAATGCCCTCCATCCTAACACAAGATCCCACAAAGCACCACCACCCTGGGTTATGTTGTGTGAAGCACAGGGACACTCTTGGGACTCTTAGCCAAACAACTGCCAGGACAACACTCCCAGCCATCCTGTCAGCACAGCCAGCCCACCCCACAGGGAAGCAGAGTCAAAAGGAAGGAAGCATGGGCATGCTGGGAAGGGGGTGGAGGCAATAGCATGATGGGAGTCGTAGTCACAGACATTGCTCAGCCTCACAACTGGCCCATCAACACCACCCTGAACCATGCTCACATCACAGGGAGTGGAGAAGGACTCACAAGATGGCTGACACTGGCTACTGCTGTGGGGAGCACAAGGCCCTGCTGCCAACTGTGCACCAACAAACAGCAGGACACCACTGACTGACATCCTGAGAGACAACTTCCACTCCCTGCAATGCAAGCACGTTCCATGGTGGGATATCCGGCTGGCTGGGTGGGAAGGGGGACTTGCAGCACTGACCATAGTCACCAGCACCTCCCCTCACCCCCCCCAACACAAACTCCACAGTACCCACCTGGTAGAATGCAATGCCCTCCATCCTAACACAAGATCCCACAAAGCACCACCACCCTGGGTTATGTTGTGTGAAGCACAGGGACACTCTTGGGACTCTTAGCCAAACAACTGCCAGGACAACACTCCCAGCCATCCTGTCAGCACAGCCAGCCCACCCCACAGGGAAGCAGAGTCAAAAGGAAGGAAGCATGGGCATGCTGGGAAGGGGGTGGAGGCAATAGCATGATGGGAGTCGTAGTCACAGCTCTACATCCCCCACCACATGGCCCAGCAAGCTCACACTCACGCATGCACATCCCACAGAGAGTAGAAAGGCCCATCAAAGATGTCTGACACTGTTGCTGTGTCGTGGGGAGCACAAGGGCATGCTGGGAACTGCACATCAACCAACAGCAGGACACCACTGACTGACATCCTGAGAGACAACTTCCACTCCCTGCAATGCAAGCACGTTCCATGGTGGGATATCCGGCTGGCTGGGTGGGAAGGGGGACTTGCAGCACTGACCATAGTCACCAGCACCTCCCCTCACACCCCCCCCCAACACAAACTCCACAGTACCCACCTGGTAGAATGCAATGCCCTCCATCCTAACACAAGATCCCACAAAGCACCACCACCCTGGGTTATGTTGTGTGAAGCACAGGGACACTCTTGGGACTCTTAGCCAAACAACTGCCAGGACAACACTCCCAGCCATCCTGTCAGCACAGCCAGCCCACCCCACAGGGAAGCAGAGTCAAAAGGAAGGAAGCATGGGCATGCTGGGAAGGGGGTGGAGGCAATAGCATGATGGGAGTCGTAGTCACAGACATTGCTCAGCCTCACAACTGGCCCATCAACACCACCCTGAACCATGCTCACATCACAGGGAGTGGAGAAGGACTCACAAGATGGCTGACACTGGCTACTGCTGTGGGGAGCACAAGGCCCTGCTGCCAACTGTGCACCAACAAACAGCAGGACACCACTGACTGACATCCTGAGAGACAACTTACACTCCCTGCAATGCAAGCACGTTCCATGGTGGGATATCCGGCTGGCTGGGTGGGAAGGGGGACTTGCAGCACTGACCATAGTCACCAGCACCTCCCCTCACCCCCCCCCAACACAAACTCCACAGTACCCACCTGGTAGAATGCAATGCCCTCCATCCTAACACAAGATCCCACAAAGCACCACCACCCTGGGTTATGTTGTGTGAAGCACAGGGACACTCTTGGGACTCTTAGCCAAACAACTGCCAGGACAACACTCCCAGCCATCCTGTCAGCACAGCCAGCCCACCCCACAGGGAAGCAGAGTCAAAAGGAAGGAAGCATGGGCATGCTGGGAAGGGGGTGGAGGCAATAGCATGATGGGAGTCGTAGTCACAGCTCTACATCCCCCACCACATGGCCCAGCAAGCTCACACTCACGCATGCACATCCCACAGAGAGTAGAAAGGCCCATCAAAGATGTCTGACACTGTTGCTGTGTCGTGGGGAGCACAAGGGCATGCTGGGAACTGCACATCAACCAACAGCAGGACACCACTGACTGACATCCTGAGAGACAACTTCCACTCCCTGCAATGCAAGCACGTTCCATGGTGGGATATCCGGCTGGCTGGGTGGGAAGGGGGACTTGCAGCACTGACCATAGTCACCAGCACCTCCCCTCACACCCCCCCCAACACAAACTCCACAGTACCCACCTGGTAGAATGCAATGCCCTCCATCCTAACACAAGATCCCACAAAGCACCACCACCCTGGGTTATGTTGTGTGAAGCACAGGGACACTCTTGGGACTCTTAGCCAAACAACTGCCAGGACAACACTCCCAGCCATCCTGTCAGCACAGCCAGCCCACCCCACAGGGAAGCAGAGTCAAAAGGAAGGAAGCATGGGCATGCTGGGAAGGGGGTGGAGGCAATAGCATGATGGGAGTCGTAGTCACAGACATTGCTCAGCCTCACAACTGGCCCATCAACACCACCCTGAACCATGCTCACATCACAGGGAGTGGAGAAGGACTCACAAGATGGCTGACACTGGCTACTGCTGTGGGGAGCACAAGGCCCTGCTGCCAACTGTGCACCAACAAACAGCAGGACACCACTGACTGACATCCTGAGAGACAACTTACACTCCCTGCAATGCAAGCACGTTCCATGGTGGGATATCCGGCTGGCTGGGTGGGAAGGGGGACTTGCAGCACTGACCATAGTCACCAGCACCTCCCCTCACACCCCCCCCAACACAAACTCCACAGTACCCACCTGGTAGAATGCAATGCCCTCCATCCTAACACAAGATCCCACAAAGCACCACCACCCTGGGTTATGTTGTGTGAAGCACAGGGACACTCTTGGGACTCTTAGCCAAACAACTGCCAGGACAACACTCCCAGCCATCCTGTCAGCACAGCCACCCCACCCCACAGGGAAGCAGAGTCAAAAGGAAGGAAGCATGGGCATGCTGGGAAGGGGGTGGAGGCAATAGCATGATGGGAGTCGTAGTCACAGACATTGCTCAGCCTCACAACTGGCCCATCAACACCACCCTGAACCATGCTCACATCACAGGGAGTGGAGAAGGACTCACAAGATGGCTGACACTGGCTACTGCTGCGGGGAGCACAAGGCCCTGCTGCCAACTGTGCACCAACAAACAGCAGGACACCTCTGACTGACATCCTGAGAGACAACTTACACTCCCTGCAATGCAAGCACGTTCCATGGTGGGATAACTGACTGGGTGGGTGGGTGGGTGGGAAGGAGGTCTGGCTGTCAACCAAACACAATCAATGCAGACCATGTTCACACCCCAGAGAATACATAGAAATGCCCAAATAATGCAGGACAATGTGCCACACCAATATCAACCCCTGACTGTGACGACTTAGGACAATACAATGTACAGGCCCGCACCCCGAGGCACAGTCACAACTGTCAGGTGTGTCAACCACTGATGCCTGCAGAAACATGACATACATTGTTTGTGTCTCCCAAAAACAGGTGATGATAGGGACACAGCAGCAGACGCTGAGGAGTCCCAGTCCCAGGCTCAAGAGGATGCCGAGCTCACTGGCGTCGTACAGCCTCTGTCCTCCTCGGACGATGAAGAACAACCTGGCACATCCGGTGCAAGTCAACATGCTGCACCAGCAGGACCACCAGCTGCAGCACCAGCAGGTCCACCAGCTGCACCCCCTGCACCCACCCCTCCAACGACTGTCACCACGAATACCATCCCTGCCGACATGGACAGAATAAGGAACAACACCAGCGCAGTGACCCTGGACCAACCTGGGGCCATGGACACCACCACCACCACCAACCCCCAAGGTGGACCAGGGTTATCTGTGCGTGCAACTGCACACACTGCACATGTCAGCAGGGGTGGTGGGAGGGGTGGGAGACAGAGGTCGCTGCTTGCAGACGTTGCTGGTGTGCATGAAGACCCACAACTGGTACGCATAGCTGATGCGTACCAGTCCAGCACCGGAGAGCTCAGCCAGGTAGTGGGGCTCCTCAGAGACATCAAACAGCAGCAGGCTGCCCATCATGCCCGCTTGGACTCCCACATGTCCCATGTGGAGTCACACATGTCACGTGTGGACTCCCACATGTCACGTGTGGACTCCCACATGACCCGCGTGGAGTCCAAGTGGGATGTACTACATGAGATGACGGCGGTGCACAGGGACATTTTACAATGCCTCCGCCAGATGAACAGCAACCAGTCCACACCTCCCTGTGTGCCAACAACATCTGGTACCGAACAAACTGCAACTGCCACAGGGAGGGAGGAGGACTCTGGCGGAGAGTCCCCTGCACCGCAGCAGCCTGCACTTGAGGGCCCCCCCCAAGAAGAGGGGTCGTCCGAGGAGGGGAAAGTGAGAGGCTGATGGCCAAGCGCAACTCCCAGGAAGCCTGAACCTGTTCTGGATTTTCGCCTTTGTGCACAGACTGTTCACCCTGTTGATGGCAACACTACTCCCACACATTGCATGGGGAGTACAAGTTGGAACAATGTGTCAGACAACTGTGGCCCCGATACTGGGGATCCTGTCTACCTGGACTTTCTATTCATCTAGGAACTTGGGATTGCAAGATTCATGTACAGCACAATCCATCCTATGCACTATTATCACAGATGTATCACAATAAACACAATAATACACCATACTTGCCTCTGTCGTGATTCCAACGTGGGTACTGTTATGGGGATGATGAACAACAAAATTACACTGTGTATGCGAACTGCAACAGCAAGGACAACACAGGCATGTGAGTACAGGCAACGTGACACATATGAGGGAGACACACCACCAGGGCTACACAACACATACACACCTAGGCCATCTGACTCATTGCCTACACTGATGTTGCCAGGGAAGACGGTGCAATGCACAGACACCACACCCATTCCCAGTTGTAGTCAAGTAGCCCACAGGTGCAGTAAGCAAATGGCAGTCAAATGTGTGACCACAGACAACGCACATCACTAAGTGAAGCACAGGTTTATTACACAGTAGCAACATGCCGTAACCACTACAGATGCAAGGTAACCCCACCTGGTAGCGGGCACACAGTCAACAACTGTAGACAGAAGGAAGTCCATGGGTGTGGCGCACATCACCTGTAGGGACACAACAGCTACCAGCCTGGATGTGCAATCACGTTGTCGGTGGACACAGTTGACCAAACGAATCTGAAAGTACCCTGTGAAGGACAGAAATGACACACAGTCAAAAGCAATGGAGTACAGGACAGAACAGCAAAACTCATGCACAATACATGTTACAAGATACCCACCCAGAACCAAGTTAGCATGTCAACACTGTTGGGGAGTACAGCCCACCTGTCACCACACATCGCAACACACATCCAGTCAAGTAGCCCATGGACACACTCCAACAGCACCAGAGCACCACCCACACATCATGCCAACTCACATCATTCACATGACACCTCAGGATACTCACATTCAGCTAAAGAAGTTGGTGATGAGCTGTGTGCGGACATCACCATCACCATCATCATCATCATCGTCACTGGCATCGTGGTCCAGGCCAGGATCCTCCACAGGTGGCGGATGTTGGTCATCGTCATCCTGGATGAGAGGCAACTCCTTCCGCACTGCCAGGTTGTGGAGCATGCAGCAGACGATGATAATCTTGCACACTTTCGCAGGGGCATATGGGAGGGACCCTCCGGTCTTGTCCAGGCAGCGGAAGCGGCTCTTCAGGAGACCAAAGGTCCGCTCAATCACTCTCCTGGTCCGACCATGTGCCTCATTGTAGCGCATCTGGGCAGGTGTCACAGGGTTCCTGAGGGGTGTCAGCAACCACGGCATGTTGGGGTATCCCGAGTCACCTACGGACAGACAAGTGCACATCAGCTGACTTGGAAAAGTGGGCGGAATACTACAGATCAGATCACACACAATGGCACAAAGTCAGTACACACCGACAAGCCAGGCACGCTGGTTCTGCATCTGTGCCATCAACCTGGGGATGCGACTACTCCTCATCACAAAGGCATCGTGTGCTGAACCAGGGAAACGGGCACACACGTGTGTGATGGTCATGTCTGCAAGACACACCACCAGTGCATTGACCGAGTGGTAGTGCTTGCGGTTCCTGTAGGCCTGCTCCTGGGCCTGTGGTGGTACCAAAGCCACATGTGTCCCATCAATGGAGCCAATGACATGCGGCATCCTCCCCAGGGCATAAAAGTCACTCTTCACGTCAGTGAGTCGTCGCAGTCTAGGGAAATAGATGTACCGGTTCAGGAAGAGCAACATTGCCGCCAAGAACATCGCGGAGCACACGGCTGAACATGGTCTGTGACATCCCACCAGCAGACGCCACAGTATGTTGGAAGGTACCGGTGGCAAAGAAGTGTAGGGCTGCCATCACCTTCACCTTGGGGGTCAGCGCTGTAGGATACGGCCGGCCAGGCTGCAAATGTGGGGACAACTGCACTGCCAAATCCTCAATCAGCTGCCTGGTGAAGCGGTACCGTCGGATGCTGTCCCGTTCCACCATCGTTGCCAGGTCTGGGAATGGCCGATGGACAGCAGGAGCCCTGCAGTGCAGAGGAGAAGTAAGCAAGATCGTCAGTCACCCCACATATGCGGCATTGAACACACTCAAGATCCCAACATACATCATCATGAGGCACAACTACATGAAGTGTGCAGTACCGGAACGACATGTATGGTACATACATGGCCAACATCTGTCAACACGGTCCTACAGGTGGCATCAATTTGTCCCAGGTTGGCCCATTGGATATCATGATGCTGTGTCACAGTCACCCCCCAGTGACATGTGAGGACAGATGTGCCCCAGGCACCACAGCTCAACGACAGGCACATTCCCAGGGACCCTGTAATGCCACATGGACACTGGCATCACCTGGAGTATCATGTGTACACCACAACAAAACAAACATGACCCCCACAGGTAGTGGCCACACTTGCCATGGCAGGAGAGCCATGGACGTCTGTGACACACACGCACAACATCAGAGTCCATGCACACACAACGTGGATGTGGAGACTGTCTCCCATTGTGCACATGAAATCAGAGACATTGTAAACACTACATGCACAAAGACTGTGGAGGGCCATCACTATTGTGCCACTGGGACACCCTGGCTCAAACATACCGTCCCACATGGGACTCACGGGGTATGTGACATGACATACACAAACACCACTGTGAAATGTGACCATGGCACATGCACAGATATGAACAGTTGCACATCACAGTGGTCACGTACACGTAACACCCAGGATCCTGTCCCCATTAACACGTGCACAGCCTGGGGGTGGCTGCCCACAGGTGACACCCACAGGACAACATGTACACCAACATACACACAATAGGAAATGCAGCCTTACATGCCTTATGATAAGGTTTGGACAGGCTGTCGTGATGTAGGTGTGCCCCTCACTCCCTGGGAGCTATCTGTGGCTGGCATATGTCCATCTGAGACAGGCATGCTGACATATGCCAGTCACATGTACAGTGATGCGTTGAACAGCAATGGACCGATCGGTGCCTCCGGCCGGCCCATTGCTTTCAATGTGTGCGGGTACGCGTTGTACCCCTGTGCGCGTTGTACTGCAATGGACCGATCGGTGCCTCCGGCCGGCCCATTGCTTTCAATGTGTGCGGGTACGCGTTGTACCCCTGTGCGCGTTGTACTGCAATGGACCGATCGGTGCCTCCGGCCGGCCCATTGCATTCAATGTGTGCGGGTACGCGTTGTACCCCTGTGCGCGTTGTACTGCAATGGACCGATCGGTGCCTCCGGCCGGCCCATTGCATTCAATGTGTGCGGGTACGCGTTGTACCCCTGTGCGCGTTGTACCTCAATGGACCGATCGGTGCGCACCCATTGACAATGGGCTTGCCTGGCAACGGACGCGTTTTCGAATATTCGAACGAGTCGGTTGCTGGAAAATCAGTTGGTCACCCACAACAATGTTGCAAAATCATGTATGTCATGAAGTTGAAATTTTGAAGGATGCTGTGGGCGTGTTTTGGTGCTGCTATTCCATGGATTGGCCAGATTCAGAAGATGCAAACGACTTGGACCTATCACTTTGGACACAAGGGACAGTATCTGCCTCTCCAGCACATATATATTGCTGCATGTTCCCCTGAGAGCCCACTTGCCTGCACTACATGCTCCAGGACGACATCTGCCACTGCACTGCTGCTGTCTCTGCCCCTCTGGACCCTGCAATGGCACGTACTGTGGAGAGAGCCCCAGCCTTCAGCCTTGAAGAGAACCAGGCCCTGCTGGACAGCCTACTTCCACAGTACAGCAAGCTGTATGGGACACCAGGGGAGCAGGTGAGTGTTCTGTGCACTGCCTTTCTGAATGTGCATTTTGTCTGACTAGCAAGGCTGAGAGTCAGCACACCACTGGCTAGCAGGCTCACTGAGTAGTTGTCACCCCCCATAGTGTGTAGTGACTTGCACTGGACAGGTATGGTGCAGTGACAGTGCTTCTGAACAGGGTTTTACTCCCCATGCTATGATACCATGTAGTGACTTCTGGAAAACTGTCCATGGGCAGCCGTGCACTGCCTGGGTACACCATGTGCCCCTGTGATTGCGACATGTATATGCAACTGTGTCATGCACGGATATGTTGCATGTGTAATAATGGCCTTATCACTTTGTCATCCTGACAGGCTTCTGCCCATCGGAAGCATGAGATATGGAAGGACATCGTCCGGGCTGTCCGGTCCGTGGGGGTCTACAAGCGCCGGATCCGCAACTGCCAAAAGAGGTGGCAGGACCTTCGGGGCTGGACCCGGAGGATTGCACGGGTCCAGCTGAAGCTGTCGCCTCCTCGCAGGAGGGGCGGAACACGGACCCTGACCCCCACATGCTCAGGATCCTGGCGGTGGTCTTTCCAGACCTGGATGGGCAGCTGAAGGCCAGAGAGCAGCAAGGAGGGGTGAGTCAAAGACTGCACTGTGTACTCTGTCTAACATGTTATGTGCCCTCCTCGGGCCAGGTTGAACTGCCACAGTACAGCAGTCATGTTGTCCAGGAGCCATGTCCCTCTATTGTGCACTGCCCACTCCTCATCTGATACCCAGGTGTGGCCCTTACATGCAGGGAATTCTGTCACTTAGGACTGTGTCCTTGCAGTTTGCTTGACTCAAGGTGGGAGACAGCATCTGTTTCCCTGACTCTGTGGTGGGCATCATGGGTGGGTCCATTGCTTACACAATGCCTGTATTCTGACATGTATTCAGCGTGTTACTTTGATCTGTGGTCCAATTGCTGAGCTGATCCACCACATGTGGCTGGGGTACCTGGCACACACCCATGCTGCGGGTGGGAACAATGTTTGGGCCCCAGGAGTATGTATATGACGTGTGTCACACATACTTAGCCAGCTGCCTACAGTCCAGGGCTCATCCCTCATTCATGTGGGGCTGGACAGTCATGCCTACTCCAGGCCATACAATACACTCTGTACTCCCACTCCCGTGTATCAGAGGACACATTGTGCACAGTGATTTGACCCCTCAGGTGTCTGCCTCTGTGTCAGTGTGCTGTGGATTAGTCGCCAGGACTGCTGTGGAGTTTCTTGGTAGGGGCTCAGCATGCCACTGGAGATGTGACCATAGGAGACGATACTTGTGTGACACATAGGTGTCTGATCAGCTGCCCATGCAGACTGGGGCATGTAAATGTGAAGTTCAGGCAGCTGTTCCCCATGCACAGCAGAGTGTGAGGGGCTCAGGTTCAGAGGGTAGTGTCACAGGTCTCCCATATGTCCAATAGGTATGACCTGGACAGATGAGGGTTAAGAGGATGTGTTGTGGGGGGGATGTACATGTGCACTTGTGCAGCTCCAGGACTTGCATTCCCCATGACCTACTATTGTGACACAGTGCAGAGTGTTGTTGTCTGGCTGCAAAGTCATACATCACTGAGACAGTGATGTATGACTTTGCAGTCATGCCTCCGCCATGGCATGTGTCTACTGATTGGTGATCCTGCAGGGGAGTGACATGTGCTACATGCACACCATAGTGGCGCTGGCTATCAGGACATGGGTGCATCATGGTGTCTGTCGCTGGAATGCATCACATGCATTTCCTATTTGACTCTGGGCATCCCTTACATCCGTAAACCTGTACTGACTCAGTGGCAAGAGCTGTGATGTGTCCACACCGTGTCCTCTGCACTGTCCAACTACTGTGTACTTGGTGCATGTGTCAACACTGGGGTGTTGCAATCCAACAGACACCAGACAGATGGGTGCAAGGCCATGTGGGATGTGAGTGCCATGCTTGGCATCAGACTGACAATTGACTTCTCCTGTTCAATTAGGGCACTTTTAGCAATGTACAACTAATGATGCCAGGGCTTGCTCTGTAATGTGCTGTGCTCACAGTGGTGTGTGCGTTTGGTGCAGGTGACTGATGTCTGTCTGTTTCCCCATTGTTTGCAGATACATCCACGGCCACGGAAGGGGACAGCTCCACGGACCAGGAGGAGCCGGAGAGCCAGACTGGGTCAGCAGCCGAGGAGTGGTCGGAGGGACCCAGTGGCACGGAGGGCGAGGGAGCCACACCGAGGAGTCCTCAGCAGCATCCACCTCAGCTGAGGACCAGAGCAACTCGGAGGATGACTCCCTTGTGGAGGCGGGTGTCAGCAGCCACCACACCCCAGCTAGTGTTGCTGTCCCCGCCACCACCAGCACCACCACCGCCCTCCCATCGGCTCCCATTCCCCAGGTCCGTGGAGGCTCCCATGTCCGGGAGCGTGTCTCCTTTGGGCCAGGCACCGCACCCCCTGCCCCTGTGTCCCCTGCTGCCCTGAGTGAGGAGTCTGTGTACCTCCTTCGCCAGCTCCATGTAGGGCAGACAGCCATGCTGAGTGTCCTCCATGCGCACACCGCGCTGTTGACTCAGCTGGTGTCGTTCATGGAGGGCATCTCATCGGGCATGTCTGACCTACAGAGGGGCAATAGGTCCATGGACTCCTCCCTGACGGCAGCAGTGTCCCTCCTCAAACGGTCCCTCACCCCTCCTGCCTCTGCTCCATCCACACTCCCCAGCACCTTACCCATCCCAGGCACACACACACTGGCACAGGCACACACCAGCACACACACATCCAGCACACTGACACACACGCCAATGACAAAACGCACACGCACGCACATTCAGGGGACTGAAGCCAGACTCACAGGGGATGGGGCCCTGGAACACACACACGCATCCACATGCACTGCGCAGTCCTCAGTTCCCTCTCCCTCCAAAGCACCCTCCCTTGCCTCACCTGCAACCCCAAAGTCACAGCAGCTCTTCCTCTGTGACCTCGGCCTCTTCCCCACCGATGAAGCTGCTCCAGCATCCCGGGGGAAGAGGAAGCCCACCCACACGGAGCAGAGTGCCCCTCGCCCCCGGACACCCTCCCCCAGGCGCAGACGGACTGAGGCCCCCACCCGCAAGTCCCCCGGAGTGCTAAGAGCAAGACCCCGCCACCACCCTGCAGCTCAGGCACAAGGTCTCCGTCCTCCATCCCTCAGGCCCCCACTGCACAGGTGCCCCCACCACACCCTGCCCCAGGTTCCCCCACCCACAGATATACCATCCCCAAGATGCTCCGGCCTTCTCCCCCTGCCACTTGCTCTCCCAGCACCACACCCCCGCTGCGCTTGTCTGTGCCACTGATGTGGTGAGGGTGTCCCCCCTCTGTCCAACCCACCTTGCCTGTTCCCCATTCTCCTCCCCTGGAGGTAGGCACTGCAGTGGAGTCCACTACCGCCCTGTCTGACTTGGGCACTGCAGTGGCGGACCTGTCCACCCCATCTGCAGGGTCCACTGCAGTTGTGCCGGCACCCACGACATCTGTGTCATGCCCCCCAGTTGTGCCGGCACACACCATGTCAGACACCTCCACTGCAGTTGTCAGTGGCTCTCCTGCACCCACCACCCCTTCCCTGACTCCCCTGGTGAGCCCTGATCCTGTCCCTGCGGTGCCTGGCCTGCCCCCGGTTGCCCCTCCTAGTGGATTGTCCCTGGTATTGTGCAGGCATGCGTAGGGTGACATCTGCCAGTGTCACCCTGTTTGAACTTTGACAATGGACTGGCCATTGGCCTTTGCTCTTTTTCAGGACTTCGTTTGGCCTCAACACATATGCTGAATAAAGCAACTTTCTTTTCTCTAGTGCTCATGCTTCAGATGTACATGTTGTTGGTGCAGCTAACCATGCCCTTGCTGCAGTGATGGTGATATCTGGTCTCATGATTATGAAGTGTTACTGTGCAGGAACCCATGTGGTCCAGGGGGAATGTGTCCTATCATGTGGTGTATCCATGTCATCAATAGCAGCATCTGAGGGTGTCATGTGTTCAGTATTTGGCAATGGGTTTCCTACTTACATTGGCAATTTCATATCTGTGGCTTCCACCCCTGCACATCTGTTGTGCCTGCCATCGTTGCATTTGTCTACTTCCCTGACCGTGTTGCCATCTCCAGTGGACATGCAGGTTTGGGCATCAATGGGGAGGGACTCATCCGTGTAGTCAGTGCAACATTGCTATACAAGTGTGTTGGATCTGTGCTGATGATTCCGTTGGCACATCCATGACCAGGCTGATGTGATGGGAGCCCTCATTTGGTGCTAATTGTTGATTGTGTGACCAAGTGCTCAGCTGACATGATGGGGCCCTACTGAGGCAACATATGGCACAGCTTTCCTCACACAGGAGTGGAGTCCCCTCATGGCAGTGTGTACACGTGTGACATTGCCTGCACCCAAGGTGTGTGTTGTATGTGCATGTCTGTGTGTTCACTTCCATTCATCTGCGCATGCTGTGATCCCTAGTGTTGTACCTGTTTGTGATGCTTGCTGACTTGAGCTATGTTCCCCCAAAGTCTTCTCCCTGTGTTCTCTGTGATGTGGGTGCATGGCACATTACTGGTCATCAGGGTGTCACCCATAGGTGTGTTTGCTGTCAGGGCTGAGTTTGTGTGCAGACGCAGATGGGTCACAGTCAGGTTTCCCCTTGGCACTTGTTGTTTGCCCCTGTCATGTGATTTCCAGTTTGTGTTATCTTTCAGTGATTGTGACATGTTGTGTGTGTGACTGCTGCCACTCCTCAGGGTCAGAGCTGCAATGTTGGAAGTTGTCTATGTGTGTTCTTTGTGGGTGACCTTGGCTTCTTCATTGGTGTGTGACTGTGGCTGGGATCCCATTGGTCGGTGTGGTATTGCCGTCATGTCCATGTACAGCGTAGTGTGCAGTGTGTCAGACATTCAGGAGTCTTGTTGAGTGTCCATGTGTGATGTGTTTCTACACCTTGGTTCCCACCCACCACCCTGGAATAGTCATGGGTGCATGTGCAATGTCACCAGTGCATGTGTACTTCACTGCTGCACATTGTTGGAGGTCGAGGGTGTGGTGTTGAGTGTGTGCAGATGAGAGTTGTTGCCCGGCTAGGCCCCTGCCTCCATGTTGGCCTTGGCTTACTGGCCATGCTGATTGATTTGTGCTTGTGTAGGTGTGATGGTAGTTTGTTGCTCAGGACACCTGACTGTGGTTCATAGTGTGAACGACATTTAGCTTTGTCATCACAGTGGTATTTTTATTCAGCCCAGGGTCACCACATTGTGGGGGCCCTGGGGGTGGTGCTGTGGTGTGTCTGTGACTTGCTGTGTCAGTTGTTGTTCCTACGTGCCTGTGTGACATGTGTGTTTTGTGCTCCCTCTCACCTGACAATGCCTGCTTGCCCACATAGGGGATTTGGATCCATGAGTTACCTTAGTGTGGCAGTGTATGCACATCTGTATGATTGGTATTCAGCTCTCCTCATGTGTTGTGTGGTTGCCTGGGGACACTGGCACCCCCACCCCTCACCTGCTGTGTATGATGACAGTGTTGGTCTGCCTGTTTGTGTTTGTGCATCTGCACCACTGCATTGGCATATCTTGGGTGTGCCATTGGCTGTATGTTGTTTGGTGTGTTTCCCCTGCTGTCCCTGGGACTCCTAGGTCATCGGTCAGCACAGTGATCATGGTTTGTGTGTCCCATTGCTGCCATGGTATGGTATCTGTTCACCTCACATCTGCTGTCTCCACAGGGTATCTGCATTTGTGTGCCCATTGGTGCAAATATGTGGTTCTGCATTCTGATGGTCACTTCTGTCATTGTGTCATTGATGACTGTTGACGGTCTCAGCCCCCATGGGTGTTGTTTGTCTGCACATGGCCAAAGGAATGTTTCATTTGCACTGCAGTATTTGGCTCCCCCAATTTATGTTGCAATGGGACACATACACTACTTTGCCACAGATGAGTTTTTGGTTCTGTGAGCAGGAATGATCCATGCAGTTTGGCAGTTGCAGCTCTTTCTTTGTCAACAATTACCTTTTGGTCACTGTGATGATGAGGGTGTAGACCCCATTGCCACAATGGTCAAAATGTGCTTCAGCTATGGACCCCACACTTGCCTTTTGGTCACTGTGATGATGGGGGTTTGGACCCCATTGCCACAATGGTCAAAATGTGCTTCAGCTATGGACCCCACACTTACCTTTTGGTCACTGTGATGATGGGGGTTTAGGCCCCATTGCCACAATGGTCATGGGCTGCTTGCATTGTGGGTGCCACACACATATATGTGTGGCACATGTGCTAGGGGGTCACATTGTATGTTGAAAGTCATGTTCGGTGTTGTAGGCATTTGACACAGCCTACCACACGCTTGTCATGGTGGTGGGGGGATGTCTTAATCTTGCATTCCCTAGGTTGTGGTGTGCTTGTTGTGTCATGCATTGTCCATCCTATGAGTGGGGGTGGTAGTAGTGGTAGGCATCCAGCCCCCCTGGCTAAGGGTGGTAGTAGTGGTAGGCATCCAGCCCCCCTGGCTAAGGGTGGTAGTAGTGGTGGGCATCCTGCCCCCCTGGCTAAGGGTGGTAGTAGTGGTAGGCATCCTGCCCCCCTGGCTAAGGGTGGTAGTAGTGGTAGGCATCCTGCCACCCTGGCTAAGGGTGGTAGTAGTGGTAGGCATCCTGCCACCCCTGGGTGAGGGTGGTAGTAGTGGTAGGCATCCAGCCCCCCTGGGTGAGGGTGGTAGTAGTGGTGGGCATCCTGCCCCCTGGCTAAGGGTGGTAGTAGTGGTAGGCATCCAGCCCCCCTGGCTAAGGGTGGTAGTAGTGGTGGGCATCCTGCCCCCTGGCTAAGGGTGGTAGTAGTGGTAGGCATCCTGCCCCCTGGCTAAGGGTGGTAGTAGTGGTAGGCATCCAGCCCCCCTGGGTGAGGGTGGTAGTAGTGGTGGGCATCCTGCCCCCTGGCTAAGGGTGGTAGTAGTGGTAGGCATCCAGCCCCCCTGGCTAAGGGTGGTAGTAGTGGTGGGCATCCTGCCCCCTGGCTGAGGGTGGTAGTAGTGGTAGGCATCCTGCCCCCTGGCTAAGGGTGGTAGTAGTGGTAGGCATCCTGCCACCCTGGCTAAGGGTGGTAGTAGTGGTAGGCATCCTGCCCCCCTGGCTGAGGGTGGTAGTAGTGGTAGGCATCCAGCCCCCTGGCTAAGGGTGGTAGTAGTGGTAGGCATCCTGCCCCCCTGGCTGAGGGTGGTAGTAGTGGTAGGCATCCTGCCCCCTGGCTAAGGGTGGTAGTAGTGGTGGGCATCCTGCCCCCTGGCTAAGGGTGGTAGTAGTGGTGGGCATCCTGCCCCCCTGGGTGAGGGTGGTAGTAGTGGTAGGCATCCAGCCCCCTGGGTTGAGGGTGGTAGTAGTGGTAGGCATCCAGCCCCCCTGGCTAAGGGTGGTGGTGGTAGGCATCCAGCCCCCTGGCTAAGGGTGGTAGTAGTGGTGGGCATCCTGCCCCCTGGCTAAGGGTGGTAGTAGTGGTGGGCATCCTGGCACCCCTGGCTAAGGGTGGTAGTAGTGGTGGGCATCCTGCCCCCCTGGGTGAGGGTGGTAGTAGTGGTAGGCATCCTGCCCCCCTGGTTGAGGGTGGTAGTAGTGGTAGGCATCCAGCCCCCTGGCTAAGGGTGGTGGTAGGCATCCAGCCCCCCTGGCTAAGGGTGGTAGTAGTGGTGGGCATCCTGCCCCCCTGGGTGAGGGTGGTAGTAGTGGTAGGCATCCTGCCCCCCTGGTTGAGGGTGGTAGTAGTGGTAGGCATCCAGCCCCCCTGGCTAAGGGTGGTAGTAGTGGTGGGCATCCTGCCCCCTGGGTGAGGGTGGTAGTAGTGGTAGGCATCCTGCCCCCCTGGGTGGGGTGGTAGTAGTGGTAGGCATCCTGCCCCCTGGCTAAGGGTGGTAGTAGTGGTGGGCATCCTGCCCCCTGGGTGAGGGTGGTAGTAGTGGTGGGCATCCTGCCCCCTGGGTGAGGGTGGTAGTAGTGGTGGGCATCCAGCCCCCCTGGCTAAGGGTGGTAGTAGTGGTGGGCATCCTGCCCCCCTGGGTGAGGGTGGTAGTAGTGGTGGGCATCCTGCCCCCTGGCTAAGGGTGGTAGTAGAGGTAGGCATCCTGCCCCCTGGCTAAGGGTGGTGGTAGGCATCCAGCCCGCCCTGGGTGAGGGTGGTAGTAGTGGTAGGCATCCAGCCCCCCTGGCTAAGGGTGGTAGTGGTGGTGGGCATCTGGCACCCCCTGGCTAAGGGTGGT
>CAWUFW010024766.1:0-55188 GCA_963921515.1 Calotriton arnoldi | reverse complement strand
GGATGCGCTTAAACACTAAACCACCTAAGACAAGAAATATTGAGGTTTATTGCCCATGATGCACTGGAGAGGATGGGAACAGATCTGTGAAAAATGTGTCTCTCCTCCCCTGAGCTACTTACCTATTTGCATCATAATTCCATGTTGGACTATGATTTCCGAATTTTTACTGCACAAATTCATTTTTTCACAACTATTCTATGCACAACCGCAATGTGGAGGAAACCAACACTGATTTCTGTAAAGTATACCTCAGCAGAATTATATAATTAGCGTTGAACAAGGATATTAGCGACGTAAATTATTGAAAAAGTCATGATTTTCAAATGAATGTTGTCATGCAAAAGTTTTACCAACTGCACAAAAGTACTTCATAACCTTTCATGCAGGGTGCAAAAACAAAACTATGCAATGTCACAAGCACAACCCCATAGTTACCTTAAATGATATGGGACACTGTTCTTCAAGCATGGCAGATGAAGCAAGGAGAGAAGGCGGATAGACCCTGTTATGATGGAACCCACTGGAGATTTATAAATTGTGCACAGAGGAAGATGTCTGGTTGCTTCTGGAGCACGTTTTTGATGTTCACAGTATTGCCTTTCCAGGGCAAGTTAGGTAGCAATTGCCTGATTTTTCTAGCGTAAGATCCCACCTACCACGCTTTAGCTTCTTTATTAACATCAAACATTATAGAGACATTCTGGCAATACAATGCAGCATATGCACATTTGTTATGTCAGGACAGCACTTAGTAGGAGATCACAATTTACACTGCTGATCCTAACTGGGCAGTACATAGTTTTACTAAGTTTGCTATTCCCAGCGTGGCAATGAATTTTAACATCTTTTTTAGGTCTAATCTAAAGACAGCTCTAGCTGCCTTGATAACTCATTTTGAAAAACAAATATTAAAAATGAATCCATATAACCCATTGGACATCTTATGCACACTCAAATTATCCTTCTGTCAGTCTCTGCACACAGTATAGAGCAAGGGGTCAGTCCTCAATGTTTGTAAAAAAAATTACAGTGACAGAGTACACATGACAATTTGATATACACAATGTCTCCCCACCTGGTGCGTTTCAGCCGAAGCCTTTCTTATGGGTCAGAGTGGTAAGTTCAAAACCGAGTACATACACAAACTTGTGTAAGTAAACATAAACAAAGGATATAAAATAAACCTGGGCCTGACTAATACAAACTGGTGGCAGCCATTTTTTAATAGTTCCAAATTAAACCAAAAACCACATACATATTATGGTACCTGGCTTAAAGCTGAAAATCAATAATTGATATATGAATACTCAATCATGCTCCATCGGTAATGATGAAACATGTAATAATGAAACATCGGCAGGCATCTTGTAATAGGCTACAGCAAAAGCATATTCTATTTAATTATTTATCAATACATTCTCCGTGCAATTACATGAAACACCAAATGTTCATGAATCTCATACATACAATATAAACAATTATTTCCTTTGTAGTATAGTTAATTTGTGTATCAAAGGACCTAGACAAATTAAGTACATTAAACGGTATTGAAAATGAAAAGGAATAGGAAAATCATGCTCTAGTGAGCACATAGCGAAAAAGATTTATCTCACACCTAACTGTATGATCCATGAGATACCCCAGTGGGCCATTTATCTACAGTCTAGAAAACAAATGTAACACTTTTTAAGTGTAGTTGGGTATGTACCAATCAAGTCCCAGTGGGAAAAATGTAATGATAACATTGCCTTCCTCACGTAAAGATTACATTCGAGTGCACAGGCGATATTGTATTAGATACATTACAATCAATGCCCCGTGGGCAAAAAATGCAATTGTAAACATTTTCACCATCACATAGAAAAATTCATAATCCGGTGCAGATAAAATATTACTATTTCACGAATCTGCCATCAAGCATATTTAAACTAAGTTCTCAAAATACAAAAAAATATATGAATGTGCTTTAGCTGTATAAGACCAGCTCCACACTCTGATGAAGTGAAGTAATCCTGGTGCTTTTGAATACAAACAAATAAAAGCATTAAAATCAAGGTAATAGTTCTACATCAGTTCAGAGCCTTAAAGAGAAATATAGCAATGGAACAATTACAAAAGGGCTGCCACCAGTTTGTATCAATAAGCTTCATTTTTATTGTATGTCATGTGCTTATGGTTACTTGCAAAAGTTTGTGTAGGTACTGGGATTTGGACATACCACCCTGACCCCTGAGAAAGTCTTCAGCGCCAGGTGGGGAGCCATTTTGTTTATTAAACCATCTTGCAGATGTCTACAAGTGTCCGTGATTGTTATTTTGGAATGACTTCTACCAGATTAAATGTAACATTTTAAACTGTAAAAAAAAGTGACATTCACCAATTATAGTTAACTGAAGTAACTATATATCAATAGAAAGACTTCTAGGTAAATTGGTATTGATGTGTTGCTTACTCATATCACAGAGCACAGCAACAAATCATCATATGTCAGTTATAAACTGACCTCACTCTAAATAACCACAATGTACTAGCACACAGGATGAATACCACCCAAAATGTAGCCTACCTATATGAGGAGTTAGTCAATCACTGTTTGTACCTATGTTTAGTAAGATGTTAGCATCTACTTCCCTAACATTCAAGTCAGCCATTGAAAGCATTGAAAGATATCTTTAACTTAATTTCTGACGAGCCTCTAGACATGCTTTCATAACCGAGACCTGGTTTACTGAACACTCCAATCCAGTGATTGAGGTGGCCATCCATGGGGGATATAAAATCTCGCGAGCTGATCGTAAATCTGGAAGGGGAGGCGGAGTGGCAGTTGTGTTCAAGGAAAATTGGAAATTCCTCCGGGGCGAGATTTTGGAGATTGGGGAGGGTGAAGCTCTCGATTTCTGCGTCTCCATCTCCCCAAATTTTTCGCTGGGAGGCACCCTGGTATACAGACCCCCCTGGATGAGCTAATTATCCCATGAGTGCCTGTCTCCTGCAACCTGTTGTAGGCGCACAATGGATTCCCCTTCTAAACCATGGTTCCCAATCTCTCTTAAAACCCGAAAGCAACAGTGTAAAAAACTCGAATGTAAATGGAGACTGGAGTATTGCCCGATTGCTAGGACAGCCCTTAGAAAGGCTCAAAAGTCCTATTATGCTTCGATCGCTCAAGCTAAAAGTCTCCATTATGCTTAGCACATTGCCCTTCCCGGGAACAAGGCCAAAGAAATCTTTAACATCTTTCAAAGTTTCCTCTCCCCTAGAGCGTGGCAATCACCCATCCCGCCTCGTCTGCCTGGTGTGAAGAACTCTCTAGTTTTTTTATCAATAAGATCCGAGCACATCAATCTAATTTTGAGGTCGTCAATACCTTCCCAGTAGGAAGCATGCCTCCTAACTGGCTGACTCCGGCTACTCCAACTACATTGGTGGCCTTCAAAGCCTTCGCTAAGCCGGACTCTTTAGCCGCCCTCAAGTCTCTTAAATCTGGTTCACCAGCAGACCCCTGTCCAGCAAATTGCTGACTATGGCCGCGGAGACGATCAATCCGGAGTTAAATCGGCTTATCAACCTATCCCTTACCACAGCCACTGGGCCTTCAGCCTGGAAACAGGCCAAAATTGTTCTGTTGCTGAAAAAACCCACTCTTGATCCCAACATCCCCTCCAGCTATCTCCCCATTTCCCTCCTCCCTGCCATGGCGAAAGTATGTGAGAAACTGGTTAACAGACAGTTGTCTGAATATGTAGAACAACATGGCCTGCTTCACCCAGCACAATCTGGCCTCAGAGCCACTTACAGCACTGAGGCGGCTCTGGTAGAAGTTGCTGAAGCCATTTGGGAAACTTTGGATTCAGGAGGCAGGGCAGCTCTGATTCTATTAGACCTGTCGGCTGCGTTCGACACTGTGCTACACTCCCTGATCCTGGATTGTCTCCAGGAAATTGGAGTATCTGGGTGTGCTTGGAGGTGGCTGAAATCCTTTAAATCTTGCCTGTCTGCTGTCTTTCACTGGCTTTCCGCTGCCCAGTCAAAATGTAATGAGGAAAAAACCGAGATCCTTCTTTTTGGGAACTACCCCCCTCAGTTCCGGAAGTCGTTCTGGGCAGAAGAATCCCCCATGCCAACCTCCAAGGGTCAACCCACGAAAAATTGTGGGTTTTGGTTTGACGAGAAGTTGAGCTTCACTACTCAGATTAAGAAGCTTACTGGTCTGTGCTTTGGTACACTGAAATCCCTAAAAAAGTTCCTCCCTCTTCTCCCTATTTTGGCAAGGGAATCTGTCGCCTGTGAGCTGGTATCCTCGCGCCTTGATTATGCCAATGCCTTGTACATAGGTCTGCCCGGCTATCTACTGAACAAACTGCAGGTGGTGCAAAATGCCGCGGCCAGAACTCTTCTTAATATTCCCATAAAGACCAGCGTGAGACAACACCTGCGTAACTTGCATTGGCTGCCTGTGATTGAGAGGGTGAAGTTTAAATCCCTGGTCATGGCACATGCAGCTCTCTATGGACTTGTCCCTGTTTACTTGAGAAAGCACTTCAGGTTCTATGTCCCTTCCAGACAGCTGCGCTAAGCCACGCAGCTTCTTGCCCACGTCCCGAGATTTCGCCTTAAGAGAGTTGGAGGGAGCTCTCTTGCTTTCAGGGCAGCATCTGCCTGGAACCTTCTCCCCCTTGACCTCCGCAGCGTTCAGGACCCTAAGCTTTTCAGCCACTTCTTCCTGCCTTTCCTTCCACTGGGCTGGTGCCGGGACACTCTTCTGAGTAGCTGTGCACGCTATAAATCCCCATAAACATAAATGTAAAGCTGCACTATAGACTCATCATCAGAAACCAACATTGACATTTTTATTTATCCTATAGAATACACTCACAAATCTTTAAAATATTAAGTATACAAATGTTGGAGCCACACCCCCTCAGCTTTATAAAGGACTTTTGGAGCGGTTTGTTTTTGCCTTGAAAAGGAAGTCAGGTTACCACTTAAACTATTGGAGCTTTGTGAAACACTTTTAAGGCTGTTGCATCTGACTTGAGAGGCACCTCTAGAGATGACTTGAGGTACTTCAATTTTGTGAATGCCTAGGAAGCCTAAAGAGACAAATTTACTAAGACGTCTTGCAATACAACAGAGCAAACAAATTAGCCGCCCTACATTACATCCACAGCTACAAACATATGGAGCTCCTCAGTGGTGGCTGGTAGTTTTAGGAGGGAGAGGGCGGACAGGACACACAGGCACACACTCACATACACACTCACAGCCATGCATTCACAAACACGGACACACACACAAACACATCAATTCACAACACTCATTACCAAACATTCGTACATACACGTATGCACCAAACATTAATTATTAAAAAAAGCACACACTTACCTGCAGCTCTGCCTCAGAGGTCTCAGGAGGCTTGGGACTGCTGCCTTCCCTCATTCTGTTCTAAGGTCAGCCAAAGAGGGAAGGCAGTAGTCCCAACAGCCCAACGTCATCACAGAGTGGGATGGGGTCAGTGATACTGCTGACCCCACCCCTCTCTGTGATGAAGTGTCACTGATTAACACTCAACCCTGGGTGCTTCAGGGCTAAAAACTGAAGCACCCAGGTGCGAGGCAATCAGTGACGCTACCCCTGAGGGGGAGGGCCTCAAGGGCCTTTGTTGAGCTGAGGAGGTCACACCCACAGAAGCTGTGACATCCTCAGCCCAGCAAAGTTCAGCTCAGGCAGCCAGGAGTCTGTGCATTTAGCGCATGTCTGGCTCCTGGCTGCCTGACCTGAAAATAAACAGTATCTGTCCGGCTGACCTTTGTTCAGCCTGACAGACACTGTTTGTCAGGGGCAAAAGGTGGGGGTCGTGGCCCCTCTGCTCCAATGAACTGTCCGTGGCTGGAGCTCCTGCTCTCTCCTCTAATGTTGGTGCACTTTAGGTTGCCTTCGGACTATGCACATACCCTTGCAACATAGTGCAAAGATGTGTGCGTGCTGTCTAGCATAGGTTTTGATTGTAAGAATACCATTCCAGTACAAATTACACTCCTTAGACATAGTTTAAAACCGTTCCTACTTTGTAGTGTGTTGTACTTTAAAGCAGACATACAAAGTTCAAAACATTTTGTGGGAAAAAAAATCTCAAATGTTACGCCTATCCTAAGGTAACGTACATTTTTGGCACAGGGCCTGTCTACCTTTCTTTAGTAGACAGGGATTTGCATTAAAACCCATGGGTGGTTGAATAGAAGCACCCAAGTACCACCCACTTGACATCCTCTTAATGCAAAGTAGTGCAAAGTGCTAATTTGCTTTACTTTAGAGTTACTTTGCAGTGCAAATCAAGATTTTCCCTGTAAAATAAATCCCAATTCAAGACTTAATCCAGTTCTGTCACTTCTTGTGGCATTGCACTGAAACAAAGCCTTGATAAATGTACCTCAAGGTTTAAAAAACATCATGAAAATACATATATAGTTACAAAAAGATTGACTCTTGGTCAAGTCCCTTTATAAATTGGTTTGTTTCCTCCTACCACATCTCACAGCATAGGGCAGTGGATCAATACACTTCAACCAAAGGCTGACATCCTTAGAAGCAGCTGCAAAATGTTGGCACATATGTTGTGCCAGGTATAAGGCAGTCTACTGAATGTAGGTAACAGCAGCTTGAATTTACCACAGCCTACTCATGTCATCACCCACTTCCATCACAATAATTGGACACTCATCATCATAAAACAGCTTTGGCATATTTATTCGTCCTCTAGATAACAAGCTCAATCTATTAAAATAACAATTGCTACTTGTAAAGCGCAAGCATATTACCCCCTTAAGTGTTTCAAGGTGCTGGGAGCCATAGGGGAGATTAAGTGAGCTATTGGCCAGAGTCACATGATGCTGGGCTGAGCTGCTGCCAGGGATTGAACCATGAGCCCGGCGCTCTGGAGTCAGCTGCCCTAGCCGCTGTGCCACACCTCCTGCTAGCAAACAGCAAAAGTGTAAACACAAATGTATATGTTGAAGACACACCCCCTTACCTTTGTGAAAGACATTTGAATCAGTCGCTTCTGACTCAAGAGGGACATCTATCATGACTAGAGGTACTGTAGCTTTGTGCAGACTAGTCACATCTTACTCAAGAGGAACATCAGGTAACTGCTTGAAGTATTGCAGATTTGTGAAACGATTTAAAGACTTCTAAATCTGACTCAAGAGGCACATCTAGGAAAAACTTGAGGTACTGCAGGTGTGTGAACTTCTTAAGGGACTGCAGCCTTCTTAAAGAATTCAAGCTGTTGCTTCTGACTGGAGATAGCTACATGAAAGGCCAGACCTATCGTCTTTCCAATGCTTGTTAACCATGTCTTTAATAACATAAAAATATCATGGTTCATTATAACATTAATAAAGTGTTGAATCTTAGCTTTATCCCCACATAAATGAGGACTGAAATCCTTGGGTATTCCATGCAGTTATACATAGAAATGTATTTTTCAACTACAATAATTACCTATCAGCATTTTTATAGCGGATTATGCCTAGAAGGTCTCAAGGTACCCTCACATGCAAACAAGCAAAACAAATATGTCTCAAGAGGAGCTTTGAAAACCAATTGTCCAAAGTTTTCAAGAATGACCTACAGAGTAGATTTAGCAACAGCAATGAGCATTGCTTCAGGGAAACAGGTGATCTTCATTAACTCCGCACATTAGCACCATGATTTTCTGTATCAAGAAGGCGGCATGCATTTCATTTTGTCTCATTTGTCAGTCAATCTGTCATTTATTTGCTTCGTGTATTTTGATAACCACTCATTTCTTTATGGTGCTAATAGTGTAGGGGTTAATTTGGTAAGAGCTTTTTTCTTGAATCTGGTTTTCTTTTTGTGTATAGCTTTTTTATAGTGACCCATTTGTCTACAGTTTTCTGTGGCTGTTGCTTTGAAACCACCTTGGATGATACTGAAGATCTTAATGCTTCCACTCACACTTACATCCTCACACCTGCAATATTCATCCTCAGCAAGGAAGTGGTAGAACAGCATACAGATATTGACAAGCTATGGACATCTTGAAACAGTTGATGGAAAGGCAGGATATTAACCTGGTGCAAATGAGGTAATTTGCTGGACTGGAAAGTCCTGTACCCATCACGTCACCTTCCACCACATCTACCTCATAATCGTCACAGTCGTCCTGACAGCAAGACAGAAAAATCTCAAGTTTCCGGGCCTGCCAGGGTGTCTGCTCCTAGAATAAAGGAATAGTCGCTGATGAACCATTGTGAAGGTACCTATTTTGCTTTGCCATATGCTGTGCACAACTCTTCTACACTGTCACAATGCCTGGAGAAATGCTTCATCAACTATGAAATAGAGTTTAATGTACAGTATTCAGTGACATATATCACCTAATCTAAACACTTGAGGCATGTCAACCTTCCTTCAGCCAGATCTATTGGTTGTTCTCAATGCGGCTCCCCTCTATCTCTGATATGTCCTCAATCTTCCATGTCCTCGGGCATATGTATGCATTGCAAGCTGACAATGTTATAAGGTGTGTCCTGAATGCACCTCCTGTACAATGCAAGTATCTAAACCTCTATGTTAGGATGCCAATGCATGATCTATTGTATTCCTGGTCTGCCTTTCTGTCTGGGTCTATGCTTCCTCATAGGTATTTAGTGGGTTTCCCTAATGGTTCCATCAGCCAAGTCATGAGTGGTTCCCGGGATCACCTGTAGGGGAGGGACAAATGGGCGTGAGTCGTGCAATGGTGAAAACCTCATACTTTGTACATCTTCAGCTGCTGACATGTTGCAATGACAGCATATGTAGTCGTTAAAAATGTTGACTGGATGAGATTCATCATCAATGTGAAGAGAGAACAATGTAACTTGCTACATATTTTCACATTTATCCATCATGTATGTGCTGCAATTGTGGTTAATAACTCATTAATGGTACTGCTGAGGTGTATGGAGTTTATACTACCACTACCCTAATGCAGTCTAATTTTGTTAACAAAGGGTTGATTTGTCTTCTACTCACCAAGCTACCATCTCCTTTCTGGATGATGTGTTAGATAGTTTGACCAATGCCACTCCTCGTCATGATTATAGCATGATGGGTTCACCAAGGAAACCTAGTACAGGAGTTTAGTCTACACAGGTCTGTAACACACACCATTTGCACATTTATGATGTACGCAGAAAGAACAGTTGATGGATGGAATGCTGAATAATTTCAAATACTCACCCCCAGTCACAGATCTTGCCCTAAATCTATCGGTTTTTTGATCATAACACCACCCCAATTTGTACCCAGGCTTATGCAAATAAGTCTTGACCCTGCTCCCCATGAGAACAGTTCAGCCTGAACAGACAGGCCAGCTTCTCCCTGGACTGGAAACCAGCACCCTAGGACCGGTTTTGGTGTATCACCCATTATCAGCCAGGATAGCTTGAATCCAGTGGCATGGCGAGCACGGGACCCACACCTGGACATACCCATCCTACTTTCGGTGACAAATGCAAAAAGAGCAATTGATAGACTGGATGCTGAACAATGTCAAACACTCACTGAAGAGGGGCGCCCCACTCCCTTGGCCTCCATGCCCTGCAGGTCATGGAAAGGGACAGAGGACTACCTCCCAGAGAAGCCTGATGCAGTGAAAGAGTCATAGGACTACTTTCTAGCTCAGAACTATCACGGCCGCCATCTTAGATTGGTTAATTTATTTCAAACACCTACAGATATAAGTCTAACTGCACACTGAAATTAGCCCTTTAAGATAGAGGAACAGGTTTAGATAAAGGAGTCAGGAACTTAGTGGTGCGTTAAACCTAGTCACGGTACTTGTAACAACCAAGGAAGCACACTAGTTAAGATTCGTCTATATTCATCCAGCTGCTACAAGATTGTTATAACAATAGAAGATTAATAGTAACAAGATCAAAAATTATTAATCATGACAGGGCCCCATCTGAAACCTGAAGGAAAGAAGTCCTATTCAATTTTGTACCCCCTAACCTCTCTAAAAATGCCTCTAAAGCTTTTAAGCATAACCTACTTAGAAGAAACCCAGAAACCTTAATTTTAGTCCCTTCCTTCAATATAAAAAAGGCACTATTATTAACAACCTTATATTCTTCACTTCTAAAATGGCCAAATGGCGCAATTCCCTAAACAATTTGCTGAAGGTACAGGAACTGAGGAACATTCCTTATGGCACTAAGGGCCAGATGTAGGTAAATGCATGTTTGCGATTCCTTAATAGCGAATTTTAGGGAATCGCTATTAAGGAATCGCAAAATGCCATGTAGGTAGGAATCGCAATATTTTTAGCGATTCCTTAATATTCCTTAATTGTGAATCGCAAATTGCGATTCGCAATTAAGGAATACCTTCCCATTCATTCCTATGGGCCAAGAGGCCCATAGGAATGAATAGGAGTACTCCCGCAATTTGCGAGTCACCAAGAGGCACTCGCAAATTGCGGGCGCAATTTCAAGGGTGCCAGGGTTGCACCCCTGAAATGTGCATGTGTGCACATGTGGCGCACATACATGCTCTAAGGGCATGAATGTGTGCCACATGGCACTTAAAAAAGCAAAAAGTGCTTTTTAAAGGAAATCGCTAATTACCACCAACTTGAAGTTGGTGGTAATTAGCGATTCACTTAAGGCAAAAGTGCACTTTCTTTTGTGCTACTTACATTGCATTTAAGGAATCGCAATTTGCGATTCCTTAAATGCAAGAGCAAAATAAGGAATCGCAATTTTGCGTTTCCTTATTTTGCTAGTAGGTTTCAACTTACCTACATTGCTCGCTGCCAAATAGCGATCGCAAACGCTGAAATTCTGTGAATTTCAGCGTTAGCGTTCGCTATTTGGCCACCTACATCTGGCCCTAAGATGCTAATAACACCCTCTCGAAAATTAAGAGCAACACTAAGTATAACATGCTACAAAAATGGCACGATTCTCACCCAAGCCGCCAACAAAGATCTGGAAAAATATGACGAATACTTCTCAACCTTAAAAGAACACGTCCTTAACAGTCCTCCATCAAGAATCCGACCAAATAACAACTTGCAAACCATCTCCCCACAAAGGATTCATTCTGCTGCGAAAGAAAACGTCATCGCTAATGAACCCCAACAGTCGAATCAATCTGTTCGGATAGAAAATAACATTGCTAATGAGCGCGAACAGTCAAAACAGGATTCCAGTAGCTCCAAAGCTATCAGTAACAGCGCACATTTATCTAAATCTACATTACCCCCCACTAACCACAGAGACCTCAGCTCCGAATCAAGCCCCAACACCGATTCCACCCATCTACTGGAAACAGTCATTAGGAGGGAGTCAACAGTCTTGAACCAGGATAACTGGAGATGTACTCATAGGTCTGTCACTAAGAAACGCGAAACAACAACAAGATATAAAGAAAGATGCACAGAAAAGCCAGACAGTAGCTCCAATCCACCAGAGTCCATCTGTGCCAGCATACCATCAGGGTTACCCATACATCTTCCTATCACTCCTCAACCTACAATGGAGTCTGAAAATCGCAGTGCCCGTCGCCCAAGGATGGAGACTGACAATCTCAACTCGCAAGCCATCAAGACGTATAAAGCCATGCAATCCGCTATTAGAGACATGAAGAACCTTCTACTCTTATCTGAAAAATGTCTAGCGAAATGGGATCTCCTACAGATATACACTAACGAAACCCAGAATAAAGTAAATTCTATCCCAATGGTAGCGGCAAACAGACTATTCCGTCCTCATGATCAACTTAGTTATCTAACAGACAATGAGATACAAACCCTATTGCTATCATATGAACCATCCCCCATTCCTCCGACTAATTTAGATGAACACAGTATTCAGCCAGTCCCAACTAACACATGCAGAACTGCAAAGACTAGCAATAGAATGCTAAATCTGAACAACTTAAAAAATGTGTTAATTCCTGAAAAGCAAGACTAGCCAACAATCAAAACACAGAAACACATTCGGTGTATACTACTAAATTGTCGATCAGCAAATAAACATGCGTCAGACATTGCCGACCTTATACTAAACCAGGAAATTGACGTAACTATACTAACAGAAACATGGCTATCTGACTCTTCTTCCCCATGCCTAGATCTACTAGTCCCCCAAACTATTGCATTATGAGACTAGACAGGACAATAAAAAAGGGGGAGGCATCGCCTGTATATATAGATCTGACATTGCCATTACGAAAATACAATCTGACCCACTAGAGTCTTGTGAATATCTCGGTATGTCCTTAAGATCCTCTGACAATCAAAACTGCAAACTTCACACTTTCTACCACCCCCAGGAAAAAATACCAGGTTCATAGATTAGCTGATAGAAATCATCACAGCAAACTTTTCTCCTCACTCCAATGATATTTTCTTGGGAGACTTCAATCTTCATTGGGAGGACCATATGGATAATCAGATCAATTCACTCAAAGCCTTCCTCGAGGATCAGTCGCTGGTCCAAGAATGTCATCTTCCAACCCACTCCAAAGGCTCTACCCTAGACTGGATCATAGCTAAAGAAAAAGCTATCGATAACATTGAAATCACCCCCTGCGATTGGTCTGACCATCACATCGTTTCCTTCCTAATACCCTTCATGAAAACTAAAGCCTCGTCACAACCAATAAAACCCAGAAAATGGATTTGTGACATTAGAGGGCTCAATATGGATAACATCGCAACACGCTGTGGGACAGAATTGCAACCTCCTAGTAATATGGTGGACGTTAGTGACCTCACGGAGTACTACAACAATACAATGGCGAATATTATTGAAGACATAGCCCCGTTAAAACCCAAAAGGATCCCTGACAAAGACAAAAACCCGTGGTTTAACGGCGCCCTCAATGAAGAAAGACGCTCACTCAGATCAACAGAGCGGAAATGGCGAAAACACCCTTCCTCACCACATCTAAACCAACTAAGACAGGCCAGAAAAGCATACAATAAAAGCATTCTAAACTCAAAAAAAGACTTTTTCAGGAAATAACTGGATAATGCAAAAAACAGACCTAGGAAACTATTCGATCTGCTAAAAGATCAATCCAATAAAACGGCCAAATCTGTACCAACAACTACAAAATCGAATATAAGCAGTGAAGATTTCTCCTCCTTCTTCACTGCCAAAGCCAAATCAATGGAAGTGGAGCTCAAAAAAGCAGCTGAATGCCTTTGGATTCCTAAGAGCACCCCAGATGAGCATCAATCTCAACCAGAGCTGGAAACGCCTAAAAATAATGCCGGATGGTCTGAATTCAAGCCCATTAATGATATAGACATTGCAAAGATCATCTCGTCCACTAAACCAAACAATCACTACAACGATCCTCTACCGGCAAAGTGTTGGTCTACAATAAACCATCTGCTCATCCCCTCATGGACAAAGATCATTAACGCTTCGCTAGCAGAAGGCTCAATACCGGACTGCCTAAAAACAGGGCAAGTCACTCCAATTCTAAAAAAAACAACAGATAACCCCGCTGACCCTAACAATTTCAGACCAGTAACTAACATTCCAATGCTAGCCAAAGTTCTGGAAAAATGTGTACAACAACAATTGAGCCAACATATCTCAGAATTCAATCTGTTGAGTGACTTCTAATCAGGATTTAGACCAAACCATAGTACGGAAACAGCAATTCTGCACATCGTGGATGACGCTCTACTTGCCCTCGACCGCAACGAAACCTGCCTTCTAGCCCTGCTCGACCTTTCTTCGGCATTCGACACAGTAAACCATGCTAAAATACTAGATCGTATGAAAAATAGGATGGGTTTAGATGGTACAGTCCTAAGATGGTTTAGTTCATTCTTAGAGAACAGATCGCAAAAATTCATAGTCAACCAAACATTATCAGCCTCATCCAGTAATGCGATCTGAGTTTCTCAGGGCTCAACTCTATCCCCGGCGTTATTCAATCTATACGTAGAGCCACTCACAAAAACCTTACAACAAGCAAACATCTCGTTCCACATGTACGCAGATGACACACAGCTTTACATCAAGATCACATCGTCAGAAGAGATAGGTATCATGAACCAAGCATTAAAGAGAACCATCCATTGGTTAACTAGTAATCACCTGAAGCTCAACCCACATAAAACCGAATTCCTGTTGATTTCCCCTCAGAAAAGCGCTACGAACATCCTAGAATGGACCAATCTGATCACGGCACTAAACTGTACTCCGAGGATTGTTGATTCTACCAAATCCTTGGGAATTGTACTAGACAAAAATCTGAACATGCTATCACATATTAACATGATGGCAAAAAACGCCCGGTTCCATTTAAGTTACCTCAGAAAACTGAAACCTTTCTTAAACAATTCAGACCTGAAAACGGCAGTCCAGGCACTAGTAATATCAAGGATCGAGTACGGCTGCACAACTCTAGCTGGTCTCCCCAAGATCTCAACAGCCCCTCTGAAAGCCTGTCTCAATGCGGCCACAAGACTTATAACCGGCTCCAGAAAATTCGACCGCATCACCTCCCATCTGAAGGTGCTTAACTGGCTGCCTTACGAAGCAAGAATAAATCTAAAAATAGCATGTATCACTCACAAAGCGATACACTACAACACACCAGTGTACTTAGCCCAGAAAATCACACTATCAGGAGGATGCCATCTCTCCCGGAGTCATGAAGACCTACTATTGAAACCGGCCCATTTCCGTAAGAAAAGAACTTATGACCGAGCTTTCTCGGGTGCAGCCCCTAGAATTTGGAACGCTCTTCCCCGAACATTAGGAGAATTTCGTCCATTTCCACTTTTAAACATGAAGCCAAATCTTTTTATATGAGCAAATATCTCCCATAATCTCAACAGTCACTCCATTTTCATTCATCCGCCAAGATCATACAAATGCTAACTCTCATCGAACTTTAACCTAGTTGTGGATTGTACATATGTATATTAAGCCTTAATGATTTTCTCAAAAACAATGTACAGCTACTGATGTTTGATGACTTGACTGGTAACTCAACTGTTTCTTGATATGTAAATGTAAAGCGCTCTGATACCCTACTCTGGGTCATGTTCGCGCTATATAAAACACCAAATAAATAAATAATAAATAAAATCCCAAGTCAGAGATCTGAGCCTAAATCCATTGTTTTTTTGCTCACCATACCACCCCAGTTAGAACCCAGCCACATACAAATCAGTCTTGACCCTACTCCTCATGGGGACAGTCCAGCCCGAACTGCCAGGCCAGGACCTCCCTAGACCCGAAACAAGCATCCTAGGTACTGTAGTGAAAGAAGAACCTTCAAATCCAATACTACCAATAGCAAATCAAAGACACCAAGCCCTCACGCCTGACGATCTCAATCATGAACTGTTCCAAAAATGGCCAAGAAATCTTTGTAATAGTGAAAAACTTCACCTTCTCTGCTGCCAGCTCCACCACCATCACCCCCTCACTGATCTACGTGAATTAGTGGAAAAACAGAACATTTCAAACAAAAGAAAATTTTAAGGAACAATCCAAAATTATATTAAACTTGGGTGGAGTTTATGGGTAGTTTATGGGTAGAGAGGCGTTTTTTTGGGTTCCGGGATGGGTGGTGTTTAGGGCTCACAAGGGGCTTTTGGGTGTCAAGGATGGATGGACTTCAAGTGTATAAAGAGCTTTAAAGAGATGAGGGAAGAATGGGGTTTTAGGGGCGTGAGGGCTTTTTAGGGATCAATCAACCAATCAATCAATCAGGGATTTATAGAGTGCACTACTCACCTGTGAGGGTCTCAAGACAGTGTGAGGGGGATTCGGGCAGCTCCGGTGATCTGAAAAGTCAGGTCTTGAGGCTCTTCTTGAAAGCTTGCAGTGTGGGGCTTCGTCTGATGCTGAGGGGGAGTTCGTTCCAGGTCTTGGTCGCGATGTAGGAGAGGGATCAGGAATGGGTGGCGTTTGGGGAGATGAATGATTTTTAGGGTTCACAGCTGAGTAGAGTTTAGAGGGGGGAGGAATTTTTAAGGCTCATTGATGGGTAGAACTTAGGGGTGGTGAAAGGTTTTTAAGCTTTATGAATAGGTTGAGTTTACGGGTGGTGGGGGTTTTAGGGATGTGAAATAGCCATGGATTGTGATGAAACACCAACTCCAACTCTGAAAATGTCATATACTTGATCCGTTGTTCATGTAGCCTACTCTATGTAGGAATGACTACATGGAAAGGTAAAATCAGGATTGTAGAAAACAGAAGTAACATCAGATGCAGGAAAACTATGACTAAGCTAACTGCACACTACTTAGAAAAAAGGCACCCTGTGGATGGCATCAGGTGGACGGTGCTAGACAAACCAAATATCACCAGAAATGTTAAATATATGAAAAGTCATCAGCTAATACGGGAACAGAGATGGATATACAGAATTCGCAGTCATGAAAGGGGATTAAATGATGATGTTCCCTTGCCTCATTTGAATTGTCTGTAGAGAAATATACCCATAAAAAAGCTGATAATCGTGCCCTACACAAGGAAAGGAGAGGGGCCACATGGGTGCCGGTCTATCATAGGGATATGGGCATAGAATAGTTTACCTTACTATATACACACTACATACCAAAACTCTTAAATGGACCAGGATCATAGAAAAGAAATCTCATGAATAGGCATAAAGTTTATTGATTATATCTGGAAATGGGTCTCCTCTAGCATGAGCTTTCTCTCTGTGTATTAACCTCCTTTTATTTCTATCATCAAGGAGTTATGGGATCTAGAGGGAATAATATTCCCTTTCTAATATATTTTGTGAGAAATCAGGACCTGTTTGTATTGCTCTGACACTTTGTGCACCCATTTTGAATGTTGGGTGCTGATTTTCTGACTTTGGCGGTGCCCTCAGCTCTGCTGCCCAGACCCAGGGCCTGTGCTCTGATAAAAAGTATATACTAATTTGGTGTAATTACAATTGGTACTGACAGTCCGGCTGTAAGTCCTAAGCATATAGTAGGGCATAGCGGTTTAGAGGCCCATTAGACCATTTAAGAGTGCACAGCTGTGTTGCCTGCTGTCATTTTAAAGGCAGCCCAGCTTTGCAGGCTGCATTTACATTAAAGTTATGTGCAAATTTGACTTTTCGATTTAAAGGGGCTTCCAAAGTTTCAAACTACCTCCTTTTTACATATAAGTCACCTGTGAACTCCTTTACAGCAGCTTGGCGACGGCCCTCCTCTGCAACGCAGTACTGCCCAGGTTGAGTCAATGAGACACATTTTCTTTGTCTGCCCCATGTATAACTCCCCGAGAATCAAATGGCTAGCCCCTGTTTGCAGGTCGCTTGGGACTCGATGCCGCCAAGAAGCATTGCGTATTTTAAAATCTGACTCTAGGTCTTTAGTCACTTGCGCAGTTGCTAAGTTTCTTGGTAAAATGTGGATCATTAGAAGGTCCACATTAAAGATGAGATAGCGTGCATTTCCTTATCTTTTACCGAATTTTCTAGCCCATGTTTTAGAAAATAGCTATATGTCTTTTACTCTTGTTTATAGATCTATTTTTGACATAGTGAATGCATGGTGGGTCATGCTGGGTAATTTTATTGGGGTTTAAGCCTTTGTTCCCACATCTCTTATTTTCCCGACTGTTGTTTTAATTGTCATATAATTGGCCGGTATAAATCACTTGGAAACTGATGTGTTGTATTTAATGAACTTTTGCCACGTATTTATTTCGTATTCATGTACTGTATGCATTTGCACTTTTATGGTCACAATGACCGAAATAAAGTTTTATGATTGATTGACATATAAGTCACATCTAAGGACTCCTCTAGGTGCCACAGGAGGCTGGTGCCTTGTAAAAGCAAGGACATAACAAAAGATGTTTTAGAAGCCCTGGTGAAGGAAAAACTGCCAATTTTCTCCATTGTAGAAAACTAGCTCCATAGGCTAACATGGGAGTATTTTATTTAAGTATAAATGTTGACAGGAGTGAGCTGGAAATGTCATTCAAAGACTCAAAATTATAGTTATGATAAACCCAATCACTTGCCACTGTTAGATTTTTAATAACTATTACAGAAAATAAGTTATAGGCCTTTCTTTTTGTAAGTCTGTTAGCCCTGGTGTCAAGATCACTGTAAGTCAGACAAGGTCACCTTGGCACAGGCTTTATCTACATTGCACCATATAGCCACAGCAGCCAAAAAAAATGTGGTATTACCTGATTGTTATCATGATTTTCAAGGTGTGTTCTGTGAGAAACAAGCAGAGGTATTAGCCCCACACCGACATTATGATTGTCAGATAGATCTCATCCCCAGGGCGATGATACCTTGTGGGCGAATATACGCTCTTACTGAGTCTGATAATGACCATTTAAGGAAATATTTAGATAAATATGTTGCTAATGGATTTATTAGACCATCTCAATCACCAGCAGCTTCCCCTTTATTCTTTATTCCCAAAGCTAATGGCGGGTGAAGAACATGTATTGACTTTAGAGCATTGAACAATGTGACAATAAAAAAAGTTACCCTCTACCCTTGATACATGTACTTCTAGAACTAGTAAAACAGGCTAAAATCTACACATGCTTGGATCTGAAAGGAGCTTATCGGGGCGTGGCTTGCAGCCGAGAGGAATGGCCGCACACTGAGTCAACTCCTCTAACTGGCCTTCTGTAAACCCCCAAAAATCCATACTAATCCGACTTCACCAGCATTCCCCCACCCCTAGACGGTAGGGTGGACCCCCTGAGCATTGCAATACTGGTCTCGATGCCCTTGGGGGACTAATCGCATAGCCTGCGGAGATTGCAGCGGATGCGAGTGAGGCGAAAGATGGCAGCCGCTGGCTCTTGGGCCCTGTAGTGAGGCGGAAGCCCTGACATTGATGTTATCTGCGGGCGGCGGCCCGCAGCCTGCGAAGTGCGAGAGACCTGCCTGCGTCTGCGGTTCCTGGGCTACATGCCCCCAGTCAAGCGGCGATCACCGGATCCAGAGGCTCCGGGAGCAGGAGAGGAGCCGGCCGCACAACAGACAGGTGAGGAGCATGTGGGGAATTGGACCCCCGGCTGCACTCTCTTTCGGAGCGGCGGCATCAGAGAGACCGCTGATGCTGAGGGGCTGGCTGTGAACCCCTGACGCGACCACCGGCGGAGCAGGGCTTGGTCCTGAGAGACAGTAGGGGCCCAGCATGGCACACACCAAACACGCCCTCCCCTTCCACCCTGGGGAGATACGATCGAGGCGGGAGGGGGCCTGATACGTTGCCAGCGTGGATCTGCCCCCCGCCTGAGGTAGAGACCGCTCCTTCATTGATAGGGGCCTTTTGAGGCAGGGAGGCCAACAGTCATTCGGATGCCCTCGGAGGTCAGCCTTGAGGGAAAGGTACCAGCGAGAGCACGCCGCGGATCGGGGGGGAGCTGACCCCATTGAGACACGTGGACTGAAGAACTGAGGATTGGGGTCCCCCCTCTTTCTGGATAGCGCGCGAGGCGCAGAAGAACCCTCAAGATCCCTCCTAGAATCCCCATCGAAACAAGCCCCAGGCCTGGGGCTGACAGATCATACCCGGATGGAGGGGGGCTGAGCTGGGCCGGCGGAGACGTAGGGCGACTGGGAGAAGGGGCTGCTGACGACAATCGAGACGTTTGGCAGGCGTCCCCCTTGTCTGGTGCATTGCCTCGCCCAATCATGGTGCGTGCAAAGGGCCCACACTCAGGACAGGCCAACCAGATAGACAAACACACTGTCTCTCTGGGCCCGGCGGAAGAGATGGTGGAGACCGCTGAACAGTCAAAGCCCCCGGTGGGGACGGCGCCAACACAAGTCCCCACTCACCAGGACATCATGAAGGCCATTAGACACTTGAAGAGCACCCTGGAGCCCAAGCTGGAGGCAGTTACGGAGGAAGTAAATCTCCTGCGAGAAGACCTTCGGGGAATGGCACAGAAGGTATCTCAAGCAGAGTTGAACATAAGTGGCCTACAATCCAAGACCAAACGACTAGAAGACCAAGTCCTTAAACTGACCAAACAATAGGATGAGGTCATGGCGAGGCTGGAAGACCAGGAGGGAAGGGCACGACGGAACAACATCCGCGTGGTGGGGGTACCCGAGGGAGCTGAAGGACCATCGGCGGACCTCTTTCTGGAGGAACTGATAATTAAAACCTTGCGCCCCAAAAAACGATCTGCTTTTTTCTCTGTGGAGAGAGTGCATCCAGCACTGGGGCCTCCCCCGCGTCCAGGGCCCCTCCTGAGAACAATCATAGCCCGCATCCTCAACTATAGGGACTGGGATGCCATCCTACAAGCAGCCAGGTCCCACGGCAATATCACATACGAGAATGCAACTGTCAGGTTCTTTCCGGACTTCACTCTTCATGTGCAGCGGCAACGTTGAACATTCAACTCTATTAAACGGGCCCTCCGGGAAAAAGGCATAAAGTATATGATGCTATACCCAGCCAAGCTGAAGGTACTTATGGAAGGGACATCACATATTTTCATGTCTCCAGAGGATGCATGGAACTGGATGGAGGGCTGGAGTAAAGTTGAACGCAAATGCGAGAAAAGGAAGGACGCCATGGCAGGAGAAAACACAGCTATGCAGAACCCGACGGCGACTGTGGACGATCCAGTCTAACATTGGCTATGTTGACTACTGGTTTGGAGTTGGGGCCTGGCCCAGGGCTGATTGGGAGGCTCGACCGGAGAGTGAGTGAATGGTGTTCGTAATGGCCTGTCTGGGGCAAGTCCTACATGGCTTTTTTGTTTTGGAAATGAGTGGGAATTCTGTGCCTGGGTTAGAATAGGTGCAGCTGTGAAGTTTTCATGAGCAGGGGTGAATATGGAATATTGCAGCTTACTATGGTTACACTGGTGGTAGAGGTAATGCTCCCCCCCCCCCCACAGTTATATATACAAGTTTGGGCGACAGGCGCTCTGCAGGTTGGGGTGGTGGGTAATTGTTAGCTCACTATGCAGGGAGGCAGGCTCTTCAGGGAAGTTTGACACTGTTATTGCATGTTTATGTTATGCTCATCAAAATCAAGGGAGTGTGATGGTGGTTGCAGTGAGGTCACCAATAGTAAGTGGACTGTTCAATGCCCATGACCCAGAAAGTACACCCACAGACACATAAATCCAATCGCCTTCGTATTTGGTCCTGGAATGTGAATGGCCTGGGCAATAAGATTAAGCGTACACTGGTCCTGCAATACATTAAACGTCACTCCCCAGATTTAGTGATGCGCTTGAGAGGCAACCACTATAAAGCATTAGACCGCTTTGAATATAAGCTCCTTACACATGCAGGCTACTCCACAGATGCACAAGGATTGGGGATCCTAGTCAAAGCCTCAGTGCCATACGTGATCTCCAAGACATATTGTGACACACAAGGCTGCTATGCAGCGGTCTCGGGTATATGGGAGGGTACGGTTCGGACTCTGTGCTCGGTGTATATCCTACCTAGGCTACATGCTGAGGTCCTCCCTAGAGTGGGAGCGCTGCTGCTACAACTCCCAACAAGCACACTGCTGGTGGGGGGAGATATGAATGCAGAGATGCTCCCAGCCTTAGATCGATGGGAAGGGGCCCAGGCACGCCCGGCCGAAGTGCCATTGCGCTCGTTTGTGTCAGCAATGGGCATGATGGACCTGTGTAGACTTCACAACCCTAGTTGCACTCAATACACATTTTTCTTGGCTCCACATGTTTCCACGCCTAGACTATTTTTTTGCCCTCCAAGGTCAGGTGACCTCCTTTATAGATGCCACACAATATGCCAGGGGGATATCGGATCACTCGCCAGTAGGAGTCACAATTGTGGGCCCATACATTGACTAGCAGGTCTTTCCGAGATTAGATCCCTGGCAGCTCCGCGATGAAGAAGTAAGAGATAACCTTTACACTGCAGCACAACATTATTTTGAGGAGAATTAGGGTTTAGTAGCATTCCCAATCATATTATGGGAAGCATTTAAGACTGTGATAAGGAGACAAGCACAGGCCATGGTGGGGGGGAAAAGAGAGAGGCAGCACAGGAGTGTAAAGATATTGAGAGGGATATCTTGGCCATAGAAGAAGAGGTGGCGAGGGGTGGAGACGCAGCAATACGACATAGGCTTCGCCTACACCAGCAAGACTTACAAGCCCTAGCCAAGAATGTAGCAAGATCCTATAACCTGGCGACTCAGCGCCGCATTTATGATGTTGGAGATAAGGAGACTAAGCTCCTGGCCTGGCTGGAAAAAAGAGATAAGGTTGGACGGGGGGCCTGCGAACCACAAACGCTGACATAGATGTGGACTTTGCCCCCTACTACACTACTATCTACGCACAGGCCAGTAATAGAACAAGAACAGACAGCAACGAGTTACTAAGGGACTTCACCCTCAGGACGCTTCCCACCGAAGCAGCAGAGGCTATGGAGGCGGACCTAACGGTGGAGGAGAAATTGGGGGCCCTACGTGCCCTGCAATCAGGGAAAGCTGAGGGGCCGAATGGTCTGCCGGTTTAACTTTTTCAAGATATGACGGACATAATGGCCCGAGCAATGTTAGAAATGTTTGAGGCCGCAAGAGAGTCGGGGCAGTTGCCAGTCGATCAGCGTACAGCCGCTATAGTGGTAATTCACAAGCCGGGCAGGCCTCCGGAGGAATGCAATTTGTACAGACCCATATCGCTACTAAACACGGAGGCAAAAGTGCTCACTAAAATGCTGGCAACAAGACTGACACCAGCTTTATCCTCACTCATTCATATTGACCAATCAGGGTTTATGCCAGGTAGAAGCATCTGCCATAACTTAAGGAGGTTATACGGAGTGCTACATATGACGGCCAACCAAATATGGACCAAACAGCACTGATGGCGTTGGATGCATCTATGGCATTCGAAAGCATTGAATGGCCATACCTATTTGCCCTCTTGACCAGACTGGGCTTAGGGCAGAAGTTCTGTGCCTGGGTGGGCTTTCTGTACAGAGACCCGTTGGCTAGAGTGAGGGTGAATGGAGCGCTGTCAGTGCCCTTCTCGCTTGTTCGAGGTACTAGACAGGGGTTCCCTCTGTCCCCTCTTATCTTCGCCCTGGTGCTGGAGCCACTAGCGGCCTGAATCAGGGCTGATCCAATGATATGGGGGAATCCCCTAAAGTGACGGTTGGGAAGAGCATATTTCTCTGCACGCCGACTACATCATACAGTATGTGTCTAGGCCATACTATTCAATGGCTCGCATCTTTGAGCTGTTTGGCAGCTACTCCGACTACAGAATCAATTGGGCCAAATCTTTGATTTTTCTCCAGTCAGGTCCTCCCCCTAGACTGCCATCACAGTGTGTGGCCCCAATTGAATTGGTGGGCTTCAAATATCTGGGCATTTATGGGACCAGAGATCAGCAATTATTTGTAAAACATAATCTGACGCCTAAACTAGATTGACTTAGGTCAGATATAGTGCATTCGCGGACCTTCCCGTTAACCTTGCTGGGCAGAGCCGCCCTATATAAGATGATGTCCCTCACAAGACTCCTGTACGTGTTACAAAATACGCCCTACCCTATCCCCCTGATTTTCTTTAATCAAATAGATCAGGAGCTCCGTAAGTTACTATGGAGCGGAAGCACCCCATATATCACCCTAAAGAAGCTGCAGAGAGGCATATACGATGGGGGATTAGCGGTCCCAAACATCAAACTATACTACTGGGTTTCACAGTTGCTTGTGATTAACGAGTGGGTATTCGCAGACTGGGGTGAACATGCATATAGGCTTGCCAGAGGGGCAATGCCAGGCCACAATTATTGTATAGCCCGAAGAAGAAGGGAATCTTCCCGTCCATTTGTCCGCAGCGGTCCAGGCCTGGACAGATGCCAAGACCTACGTCGGTTGCCGCAATGTATTAACAGACAGGATCCCGCTTTGGCTGAGTGACAGACTATCAGAACCCTCAAACTTAACTGGCTTCTCGGGATGGGCAAAGATAGGGATTGAACACTTGGGGGAAGTGTGGAGGAGTGGATCCTTCATTTCCCTGGACTCCCTAAGCCAAGAGTTTGATTTAGCTGCATCTCAGACATTTAACTGTTATAGGTTGGGCCATGCACTAAGGATTCACATCCGGAAGGGGTGCGATCTCCCCGACTCCTCCCCCTGGAGGATCGCGTACTATTAGACCCTATCCCGAAACATGGGGTCTCAGTGATATACAGGAAGTTGATAAATAATGCACCTGACCCACTGGGACCGCTGAGAGCGAAGTGGACGGACGATTTAGGTGACATCACAGATGAAGAATGAGTAGAGGCCCTACAGGGGCCTGAAGAGATAGCGATACGTGCACGATTCAGACTAGTACAGCTGAAGGTTCTTCACAGAACATACTATTCTTGCAGCCTAATCTACAAGATTGGAAGGGCGGGTGATCCTTTGTGTCTGAGGGGGTGCAGACAGGAGGGTTCCTTCTTTCATACCCTCTGGGAGTGCCCGCTGATCCGCAGATACTAGGAGGCAGTGGCTACGATTATGTCGCGAGTTCTTTCAGTAGAAGTCCCACTTGAGGCGAAGGGATTGCTGCTGTTGATACAGGGGGAGGAAGACTGGTCCAGACACACCAGAATGTGGGTAGCACTAGCCACAGGGGTAGTCAAGAGGAATATAGCTTGAAACTGGGGTTCGAGACATTTGCCAGTGGTGGCTGACTGGGAGAAAGATTTAGACTGGTGCCAAAGGACGGAAGAAACAATATATCGCAGCAGGTGGTGTATTAAAAAATGGGAGAAGATCTGGGGCCCATGGCAAGTATACCATGCACTAGACCCAGGGTAAGGACGACTGTGCGGAGGGGACAAGTTCCATCAAGGACCCTCTGTAATGTGAACGCCAAAGGCCATATCCATGGTTTATTGCAAGTGATAACTATACAGGATCTACCCTTATGTGATGTAAAATTGTGCATTGAAGATATGTCGACAGTACAATATGAATGTCTCTGTAACCGCTACCATGTGTCTAATGTATTGCTGAGTGATGAGCAAGTTAAGAAAAAGAAAAAAAAAGATGAAAGGAGCTTATCATTTGGTAAGGATGCGTGAGGGCAATGAGTGGAAGACAGCATTCTGTACGAGGTATGGATTGTTTGAAAATAAAGTGATGCCATTTGGGTTATGCAATGCTCCCGCAGCATTTCAATATTTTGTAAAAGATGTGCTGCAGGCGTATTTGGATGATTTTGTGGTGGTTTGTATAGATGATATCCTAAGTTATTCATCGGATAATGAAAATCATTATCAACATGTGTGTAATGTATTACAGACATTACATAAACGTGGGTTGTTCTGCAAGCTCACTACGTGTGAGTTCCAAGTTCACAAGGTGGAGTTTTTGGGGATGATATCATCCACAGGTCAAGAAATGTCTGAACGCAAGATCCTCACAGTTAAAGGTTGACCAAGGCCATCAAATATATGTGACAATCAATACTTTTTGGGATTTGTGAAGTTTTACCGGCGATTCATACATCAGTTCTCCAATCTGGATGCACCCATAACAAAATTATTACGAAAGAAAAATCCTTTTGTGTGGTCTACCGAAGCCTAACAAGCTTTCTAGGAGCTAAAGAATGCTTTTAGTTCTGCTCCTATTTTGGCACACCCAGATTCTGAAAGACCCTATATAGTAGAAGCTGATGCTTCTGAAGTAGCCATAGGAGCTGTATTATCTCAAAGACATGTTAGTAATGGTCAAATGCATCCGGTTGCATATATGTCTCGAAAACTGAATGAGGCTGAAATCAGGTATACCATATCTGAGAAAGAATTACTGGCAATAAAATATGCATTCAGTGAATGGAGACATCATTTAATGAGAACCAAACATGTAGTGACAGTGTATTCTGGTCATTGCAACATACAATACATGCATTCAGCAAGAATGTTTTCGCCCAGACAATTATGATGGATGTTGTTTTTTGCCGAACATCATTTTATTGGCACCTACAGACCAGAAATGGGAAATCGAAAGGCAGATGCTCTTACAAGACAAGAATCTTCACCTGCCATTGATGAAAAACAAAAACAGTTCATAATAAATCTGAAGCAGGTCACAGGAGTACTTCAGACTGATCTTTTTTTAGGTAAAGTAGCACAGGATATTAAATCAGCAACTTTTAAGGAATAGTTGATTAAGCATCCTCATTGGATATTAATGAAAGAACTTCCCATAAGAGACAATCAATTGTTAATACCCAGTAAATCATTACAAAAGGAAGTACTACAATGGTGCCATGATGCTCCTAGTGCTGTTGCAGGGATTCTGCACAAACACAGAACTATGCGTAGGAATATGGGACCTTAGTATGTAGGGACTGAGTTGCCCCACCACCTTAGCACCCATGAGCCCAGGACCGACTAGCTATAGTGCCTCACTAGCTCCTACTCACTCACAGAGACACAAGTGATTAGACACCCCAGAACACAAGACTCCCGACTCTTTCAGGGATCACGGTTGCAAGACACTCCCTTTCACTCACACTCTTGTACTCATCCACAACAAGATCTGACAGAGACACAAACAAGTTTCAAATATTTATTTTAACTAACTTACTCTAGTATGCAGTATACGTGCCACAATAAGCAGAAAAATGCATAACACAAATACGGTCAGCATAGCAAGTAGTCCGTAGATCATAAAAGGAGCTGTTATTATATATGACAGAGTAGCCTAACCTCCCTCCCCTTGTATAGAAGCAAGATGATTATATATTAGAAGATCTCTGGGCGTTATTGCAGACCCCGTACCTCAGTCTATAGATGGTAGATCTACATCATAGGTGCTTTCAGGCTCTTTTCTCTGGAAATGTCTCTCTCCAAGTATTAGCCACACATCCATGCATTCCAACAAGACCAAAGCACATATTCCCAAACAACAGCTGCATCTGTATGCCCAGTCTAGGCGCTAGTGCCTGACCAGAACAGAACAGCAAGGGGTACTGTTGCTTGACCCTGCACACAACGTCCAGACTAAATCCCAGGAACCCGCAAAGCATGGAAAATAACTGCAGGTTCTTGTGTGAAAGTTACAAAAGAGACTTTTGAAAAATAAACTTGTGTAGCAACATGTGCAAAGTAGCAGACAGTCCGCAGCGCACTCATGCCAACTTAGGGAAGACGACAATGTCCCCATGGGCCATGTGACAGTGCAGGACATAACGGTTTTGATAAGACTCTTGATAGAGTGTTATGGCAGTTCTGGTGGCCTTTAGTAAGAACAGATGTAAAAAACACCATATGTAATTGTAAGAAATGTGTACAAACCAAGACTGATCATGGAAAACCTAAAGACAAAGGTTACACTACCATTTTGATGGTAATAGACAACCTTACCAAAATGGGACACTTCATAGCTTGTCCTCAATTACCAACTTCAGGACAGCTAGCTCAGCTGTTGATGCAACACATAGTAAGATTACAGGGTCTTCCTACAACTATTGTTTCTGATAGAGGTTCACAATTTACTGCACGTTTTTGGGAGGTGTGGTGTAAATCATTGCATATGAAGTCAGCAAAATCAACCAGCTTACAACCACAGACGGACGGACAAACAGAAAGATTGAATCAAACATTGAAACAATACTTACGATGCTATGTGGATGAGAATACTGATGCTTGGGTGAATTTGATATGGTTAGCTGAGATAGCATGCAACAGTGCTAAACACCAATCCACAAAAACTGCACCATTCTACAGTACATACGGTTTTCATCCTAGATTATTACCAATGATTCATCCAGTACATAATGACCAAACGCCAGAAGTGAACGAAAGAGTGACACACGTACAACAAACATTGACGAAAACATACAATAATCTGATTCAGGCCAAAATACAATGCAAAAGAATAACTGATAAGCATTGTAGACCTAATCCTAATTATCTAGTGGGTAATGTGGTTTGGTTATCCACCAAAAACATACGATTCAGAAAGTACAGCATTTTTATTCCTAGATTCATTGGTCCTTATATGTTAAAGAAATGCATTACACCAGTTACTGTGTTGCTGGCTCTGCCAAAAACATTGAGAATGCACCCGGTTTTTCATGTGTCCCTGTTAAAACCTTCTTATACACCAGTTAAGAAAAAAACCCTCCTCTTTGGGTGGATAATGGATTTGAGTATAAAGTGAGTAGAATGTTGTATTCAAAGAAAAGAAAATCTGCTTTGTGGTATCTGATTTCATGGAAGGGATATGGTGCATAGGAGAATTCATGGGAGCCAGCCACTGGTATCCATGCTCCTCGCTATATAAGGGCTTTCAATAATAAATATCCAAATAAGCCTGGTTCCTGTCAGATTTCTGCGGGAGGGGTATGTACTGTATCCACTCGATTGGCTCGGCCACACCAAAAGCTAATGAACGTTGCCATATGGTGTGGCAGTTCCCAGGATGAGGAGAATGATCCCTGGAAAGCCTGCTTCAATAAATATCTGCAAGTGTATTACACGTTAGCAGAATGGTGGGCGGTAAGAAGTGGACATGGGAATTGAGCCTCGATAAACTGCACTACATTTCCCATGAAGCTGTTCGGTTTTGTAGACGCCCATTCGGATCGCGTCATAAATCCGTTTGCACTGGAAGAGATAAAGCAGGATCAGCCCGCATACCGGTGCCGACTATTCGTCGCTCTGTACTGATCTATCTAGCACCAGAATGGAGCTGTTGCAGGTTTCGGTCGGGTAAGAGGGTTGCTATCTCCTCTTGTCATTTTTCGTTCCTTACTATTTTCTGGAAAAAAATCATCTCGCAAGCTCTGCATTTATCGCTAGGAGCGGATTCTTGCCAAGTTTGCTTTGTCCGTCTCGGTTGTTAAGAGACACAAATTCTGTCGCCCAGAGTCTATTGTTGACATTTCTATGGCACATAATTGTGAGTTGAATTGCCTCAAGTATTCATAAGGATTGTAGATGAAAAGGACTACCGCATGTTGGATAAGTTGCTTTACCTTCAAGTTTCCTTTGCAAAAGATGGAATTCATATAATTTTATATGCCAACGGTTTACAATGTCTTGTCTTACATGGAAAATACTTTGATAAAGAATAATACTGAATGAATGGATTCATTGGAATGAAGTCAGCGCTATGATAAAAAAAATAAGCACATCAATTTTATGTTTACTTATGATTATATTTTCTGGCCGTTTTAACACAGGTTTATAGAGTTCTGGGTGTGGATTCTTTCCCCGCGATATGAGGCTGGTATACGGTCTAGGTGGGTTGTCCTAGTTTCACCATTATCTATATGACTTGTTGCAAAATAGGTGTGTATATCAAATAATTGCGTCCCGATTTTTCCACACCTTTATATTATATGAGTTATATAACGCCAGAAACTACACAAAAAGAGGAGATGAGAATTGAGCATCTATTATTTAGAAGTTATCTTTTGTTACAGGTATATTCCTGCCTATGTATATTTATATGGTTGAGCGCATATTACCAATTGAATTTTGTATGTATATTTTAATGTATCTTCTTTTATCTCTGTACATTTATGGTCATTTTCTAAGATCGGATCAAGGAGTTTTGATTTATTGATTGATTATATGGTTGATATAAAGGTAGATTGCGATAGTCTCACATACCTACATGGTCTTATACTTTTTTATTTCTAGGTCTCATTTCCTGCTGTTCCCTTCCTTCCCTTCCCTCACTTGATCACCTCAATGTTCTGTACTGTAATAGTTATCAGAAATTGAGGGTGTTAAGAGATGAACCATATACCATATTGAGCAACGAACCGAACCTGAGTGGGATCTTTTATCAACTCTTGACTATGACAAAGCCAAACCCAAGCCTTCCAGCTGCCCTCTCCTGATATACCAGCCTCTGCAAGGCTGAGCCAAACTGCCTTAATGAGGTGTGAAGTGGCCTGCTAGAGAGACAAATGATTTCCTGTGGGTAGAGAACTACAGCTGCCGAAGCAAAAAGGAGGATGAAGGTGGAGTAGTCAAGCTGGTCTTAAAAGGGAGAATGACACATCCGACAGCAGCGGCTTACCCACAAATCTTGCACCCCCAGTCACACATGAGCCCCTGTAATTAGATTAATAAAAGGGCGGTAAGTGGAGTGTTAGAGAATCTTACCCTCACCAGTGAATTGGCTTAGCCAGATCTAACCCTCCAGGAGAGACTTTCTAGATTTTGGATTTTGGAAGAGTAGTGCTTTCTGGGACAAGAATAAGCCACACTTTGGAGGGTGTCACCCTACATCCAATTGGTCAGGGGTGCCCCCTGCTTGATGACCAGGAAAAATGAATAAATATGGAAGAGTAGCCAAGCAACTTAGTCCTACTGCCTGAAACAACAAGGAGAAGAAGGACTGCCCAGCTGGAACCCTGATCTGCAACCGAAGTTTTGTACTCTGAAGGACTGCACCTGCTGCACAGTCTGGTACTATAGCCCTAAGGACTTTGCCTGGCTTCACAAGGATTAAGGAGTGGGCTCCCTGAAAGCTACAGGTTAACAGATCCCACATGCATCAACGCCACCAAGAAATCCCCATCCTGGGGTGCATCCAGTGGACTTTTAATGATTTAGCTAGGTGCATTGTGGGAATTGTAGTCCCAACATCCCAAAGACCATCTCAGAGCTTCTAGGCCTTTGGATTAGTGTTTTGAATACTTTGAAACCACAAGAGGAACTTCAGGAAGAAGTTCCAGAAGTTTGGAGAAGTCTGGACCATTTTTTGAAAAAAACTTCATACGGTGAATGAGTCGTTGAGGAGAGTCAAGCCGCCGTCGTCGAACTGCAACCCTGATTTCAGGTTTGTCCTGCTGAAAGCTTTGGAGCTCTGGCTGGTGACAACACTTCCAAGAGTTGACAAGGGCCTCATGCAGAATCAAGCCGACGACGTTGACGTGGATCCGGCTTGAAGAAGAGCCTCACTTAATGTCGAGAGAAAATCCTCCAGAAAACGTTCTGAGTGCGAGGGTAACATTTTGACCACGGCCTCCCGCTTAGTGTATCCAACCAGGGCTCCATCTCGGTCGGCCTCAAACTTTTACTTTGTCCTGGTCAAGCGCAACAAGATGTCCCAAGTTGGCGCTTTTGGTTTTTAAGCACTAGAAAGTGTTTATTATTTGTAAAAAATCATATCTCCGCTTCCCGCCATTGGCGTTTTGTCATTTTGGTGTCTATTTGTTCATAAAAATATAACCTATTTCTTTAAATCAGTGTTGGATTTTTATTGTGAGTTGTGTCTTGCTATTTAATGTATTGGTGTTTTTAAATGCTTTACACACCTGTCTCCTAAGTAAAGCCTGCATGCTCATTGCCAGTTACCAAGGGTTGAGCAAGGGATTAATTTATTGAGACCCCAACTAAACCTTTTATTGTGTTTGTGACCTTATTACTAGTGGGAAGTCATTACTTATCACAACTAATAAACCACTTTCCAACACATTTATAAACCTCCAGTAAACTGCGCTGAGTGCTGATCCTCTTCTTGATAATTATAATGCATCTCCGTTTTAAATAAACAATTAACACTGATCAAAAACATGATTTATAAGTAGCGTTTATCGCTTTTTTGAGTACTTCCAATATGGCGGAGAGCAGTGATATGGGTGGTTGGGCCCATGGCAGGGGAACATACCACTTACCACTTGTAATATACCATGCTGTGGTGTGAGCACCTAATTGAAGGACTGGAAATGAGGTGGTCCCAGAAGTTACCTCCGTACTAAGGAGGGCATCGACCGGCGACTGCAAGCGGCGTCCGTCCCTTGACAACGTGAGTAGTTTTGGAGTTGGAGTCGCATGAGCTGTATTACAGGGGTGCCAGCAGACTGCGGGTCAGTAGGTGTAATGAGATTGGTTTATGGTAATGACACCAGGCTATGCCAGGGTTCGAACCTCAAGTCTAGCATGGGAATGTGTCAAGGCAAACGCAAGGGAGCTTACAACTGAGTGGAAACAACACACAGATAGATTGAAGGATGTCTGTGGGTCCACCATATTGGTTGTTCAAAACAAGTACTACTCGTTATAAGGACAACCAAGTTAGAAATGGGTGTTTGTCCAGTGATAGACAAAGGATATAAAAGATGGCAATCTTAACCTTAAATTACAAAATTGATGTAACCTCTATGAAAGAATGGGAACCCTTTGGATAGCTATTTAATGATCATACTTCTGTTTCTGGGCATAGTGTGTGACTAGAGGGAGACGTTCCCACTTCATACCGGTTTCAGAGAATAAACATTTGAACCAGGGTAAGAATACTAATTTCACTCCACTGATTCCTCCTTTGACCCTCACTATGCTATGGTGTTATCATGGTCATGGGGTGCCTGCAAGCAGGATCATGCGGGTACATTTTACAGGGGGACTACATTAGATATACCCCGGCTGAGGACACTGAACCAGAATCAGTATTGTTCAGATGCTGGGATTGTACACATATACATTGCACCTTCATATGAAAGGATATTTACTTTTTTATTTGTTTTTCCAGGAAATCCCGGAGTATGAATTAGAAGAGTGACAAGTAAGGTCACCACACGAAAGAAATCCACTCACACTTTCTTAATAACAGGGCGGGATAGGTCTAGGCATGGGACTTTAGTCCTGAAGATGGCTGATCGACCCATAGGGGTAAAAAGACAGGCCAAAACATCTCGACAGAGAGTAGATGAAAGGATAATCAGGTATTAATAACCCCAATTTATTACTGGATTATTGGATTTAATCCTACCCATTGGGCCCAATAATAGAGAGGAACCAAGGATGTCCCTGAGATAGTTTTAATGAGAAATTCTGCATGGTGGATCCCCCTAAATGTTTGTAGGTCCTTCCCTTTAACCGTTTGCTCCATCCCAGGCATTGATCTCTGCAGGGATGTTGTAGCATGTCCAATGATGAAGCATGCCACTATTAGTGGGTGAGGGTGTAGTCTCATTTTGATGAACCTCTCACTGCTAATCTTGTGTGTCTCTTCACACTTCATCTTCACCAGAAGACTATTCACCTCTATCATCAACAAGTCCCTCACCACAACCACCTTCCTATAAGCCTTTCCCTTCCTGACGAAACCCTCAGGAGACCCAAAGATACTGGCAAACTTCTGACCTATCTCTCTGCTACCCTACCCAGTGAAAATCTTAGAAAAACTCAAACAGATGACTATCGGACCACCTCAAAACAACCACTTCGACCAATCCCAATCAGGATTCAGGCCCAACAACAGCACTGAAACTGCCCTCATTACCACCATTGACAACACTTGCATGATCATGGATACAGAAGACACAGCAGCTCTCATCCTCTTTGACCTTTCCACAGCTTTCAACCCTGTCTCCCACCCCATCCTCATCCAACCCCTCCACGACTCTGGGTTAAGAACACCTGCTCTCCAGTGGATCTGCTCCTTCCTCATGGGGCTCACCCAGTCATCAGCCTGGCACCATACACCTCCACCCACCAACCTGATCCTGAACTGAGTGTAAATTTTCCCACATGGCAGCTATCAGGTATACAGTCAGAGTATACAACATTACGGTTGACAAAGCAAAATACTATTTCTGCTAAGAGGACTTAAGAAGTATTCTGACAGTACAAACTATTGATACCAATGGTTTGTCAGAGAGGATAACCAGGACCAAAAACCCTTGCCTACTATGGTAATCTGTGTAATTTCATGTAAGAAAATATATATCTGCGGGTTTTCATTCAGAATAATAGCAATCTACCTTTAAATGCCTGCTTACTTTAAAATATGATTTTCAATGAATATAAGATCTACTAACTTTATCATAACTTTTGATTATAAATAATCAGGAATATATCATTTATCATTGGCGCACCATACTAATGAGTTGACTCACCATACCCAACGTAAGCGCATTGTACTAAGCATAAGCCAATCATCTGGCATACAGTCATAAAAGTACAAACATATACAAAATTACAGTAGGTAAAGCAAATTACTATCTCACCTAAGAGAGCTTAACAAGGATTATTGTAGTGCATAACTTCTATCCCCACAGTTTGTTCGGTGGAGTGCCAACACTAAAAACCTTGCCTACGATGGTAATCTGTGAAATTCCATGAAACAAAATATCTACCTACAGGCCTTTGCACAGTGAATAATAATCCATCCTTCAAACCCTACTGTCGCTAACACATATATTTCATGAAGGTCAGGCCTACCTTCCTTGTTCTACTATTTAAAAAAAAACATATCAAACCTATGAAATCTGGCATGACTTTTACCAATAAATCCTTTACCCTTTACAATTGGCTTTATACTTAACCCAACACCAGCCTATCGAAGTGCATATAAACCGGCATCTATTATGCATACTGTGGTAAAATGAGAAATATGTAGAAAAGTACAGCTTGCATAATAATATACACAGCTTCATAACAGGGACTAGCAAGAAGCATTACTGTAAAAAAAAACTCAGATTTGTAAGATTGGGATGCAAATGGCAAAAATCCTGCTTACTGTGGTAATTTGTAAAATACCATATAACAAAATACCTGTCAATGGCCTGTAACACAATATGATAACAACCAACTTTTACAGGTTTACTGGCTTTACCATTGCTGTTCACATTCAATTATATATACCTGCCTTTGTCATAATGTTTCATAATAAGCGGACAGACAGATGGGCTTGGATATTATGTTTCTCGTGCAATAACTGTCATATAGCTTGTCACTATAACCAAATCAGGCCTGCAATTTTAGGTGGAAGCTTTTATACAAAGTAACCACTAGACACACAGTCATGAAATCAGAAAGGAATACAAATTACAGTTAGCAAGCAAAAATATACTATCTCTGCTAAGACTGCTTAACAAGGATTCTCACAGAGAAAATCTTCTATACCCAAGTGTTGTGATACTGGGTGACAAACACAAAATCTCTTGCCTTGTATGGTACTCTGTGAATGTCCATACAAGAAAATACCTCTCTGTAGACTTCAATATAGAGTAATCCACACTTGCATGCCTGTAGACTCTTGCATATGTTTTTTCCAATAAATATATAAGGCCTCGTGCCTTTATAATAACATTTCATAATAGACACTCTGGCCTATACCTAAAATCATTGACTTACTACCATAACCAACTCAGTCCTGCTGTCAGAGAGAAAGCTTTCACTGGTGCGGCAAGTGCAGAGGGACATAGGGGCCCACTGCCCTGATTATTGCTGCATTTAATTATTCAAACAGCAATCACAGGGCCCATTTCCTTCCTTGTACTCTGGCCCATGACACACTAGCAATGCTGCTGCCTGCTCTATTGAGCATAAATGTTGCTACAAGCCAAGCCGTGTAATACAAGCAGTCTCTTTGGTCAAAGCACACAAAGGCACAATCAAATCCTGTGCTCAAGGGAACCAACATGTGAGAGAGCCCCTCTCTCAGTAGGACTCTGAAAGCTCATTTTGTTGATTACATAAGGTCAGTGACAGTTGCACGGTCTAGCCAGACCTACAACTCCATGTAGATTACTACTACTATTTTAGAGCCCTGGACTCTAAAACACAAAACTGCACTCTGAAGTCTAAAGATAATGAGTGCCACACCATCTGTGCTGCTGCCAGAGAAAAACAAACTAGCTGATTATTTTGTTATTTATGACAATTTAATAGCATCACAGTGTGTGCCCCTGAAGGTTCGAGCTTAGAGAGCTGGATGAATATACAAAATGATCACCGATGTGTGCAGGGCAAGCATCTTTTTGTGGAAGCACACACCTTCTGCCCAATCAAAACATGTACTCTTGGCTACTAATATGTGGACAAAGTCAGAGCTCCTCTCCTGTAGTGCTTCTAAAAGGCATTCTTTAGGTTAATCACTTAGGGGCACATTTATCAAAACAATCACACAGTGCAGCAAGTTGCCTTGCTGTGCTGCACTGCGCTACAAGATAGGCAAAGGTCTGGAATGTGCAGTATTTAATATTACATGGTGCATTCTTGTTTTTTCTCTGTGCTGGTGCACAATGTCCTACCTCGCACCAACGCAGGCACCCTTGCACTATGGTGCAAGGATGACTATTTTGTAAGCAGCATTGTTTTTGTGCAGGAAGGGACACCTTCCTGCACAAAGGTACTCCTCTGAGGCATTTTCCTCTTTCTATGTGTGCTGCAGAATGCAGGACACATAGAAAGAGGGGAAAGAAAAACGAGGAGAAACAAATATATTTCTCCTCGTTATGCCTCACCTGGGGAGGTGAAGCATTTTGATGCATTCCCAGGTCTACTACTAATGGTAAATCTGGAAATGCACCAAAATCCATGGGTAGATGTATGGAAACACCGCCGCTCCACTCATAGAACGCCTCCCTGTGGCAGGGTAATGCCACGCAACTATTTGCGCTGTGTTGCGTTACTCTCGATTTATCAAGCCATGCAGGGTCACGCATGGTGGCCTTGCGTGGCTTGATAAATCTTACTCAGTAGTTGCGTCGGCCTTGCAACCCATTTTGTGGTGCTAGGGCAACGCAACTGATTGATAAATATGCGCCATAATGTCAATGGACAGCTGCACTAAGCCAGACCTTACCAACAGCGCAGGCAACCATGCCCCATGCACAGAAACACAGAGTGTGCTGTGGCCTTGGATCACTACTTTATATAGTCCATCATCTGTAGTTCTGAGTGGGGGATGTCCTAATATCTTCTGCCCACTGAGTCCTCCATCTGTCCTCCTGTATCCAGAAATACATGGAGACACAGTAATACTAATACTTCAAAGTCTTGCTTCCTTTCAGTGTGCACTGTCATGCTGATGCCTGCTACCGTCTACTATTCTCCCTTCATGCTTCACCAAACCCTGTAATCGAGGGCAATTACTGCTGGTGACCATAGAGGAGGAACAACAAGGAACTGTGTAGTATTAGCAGTGTAGGTAGTATCTCATATTCAGGATTAAATGAGAGCCCAAATGCTATAGAGCAGTACTCTTATTGTATTGTTTACTTATTAAGGTTTCTTACATAACACAAAGTAGCTGTAAATTAAAACAACTAAATATCATGCTCTGCACACTGAAAACATGAGTTTCATCAGTTCTAGCTGGATACTGTTCTCTAGAACTCTCACTGTAAATGCTCTAGTTTTGATAATATTGTGTTTCATGAGAGGAAGACGCTTTAGCATACATAATCTGTTTTAAATTGTTTATAAGATATTGACTCAATATTTAATTAGTCAATGTGTTATATTGACTAATTTCTCTCTTTGTTTATGGGACTCACAGTTTGGCAGTTGCATTTTGCAGGGTTGAGGCTTGAGGTGTTGTAGCCGGGTGAGAGCAGGGATAGGCGGCAACTTCTTGAGAGCAGTTAGTGCTCTAGATGCGCCACAGAGCCTATTTAAACAAGAACGCTACACGGACACACGAGTAGTATTGTGTTTCATGAGAAGAAGACGCTGTAGTATTCCAACCTAATTCAAATTGTTTATTTCCTGTTTTTAGGATATTGACTTCATTTTTTACTTAGTCAATGTTTTATATTGACTAATTTCCCTCTCTTTTTATGGGATTCACAGTTTTACATTTCAACTTTACGGTGTTGAGGCTTGAAGTTTTCTAGCTGGGTGGGAGCAGGGATAGGCGGCGCCATCTTGAGATTAGTTAGCGCTCTAGATTTGCTACAGATAGTATTTAAACAAGAACGCTACACAGACACGCGTGTAATACTGTGTTTCATGAGGGGAAGACGCTGTTACATGCAAACCTGTTTCAAATTGTTTATGAACTGTTTTTAAGATATTGACTTGATTTTCTACTTATTCAATGTGTTATATTATAGAATATCCCTCTTTTTATGGGACTCACCTGATTTCTCTCTTTTTTAAGGGACTCACAGCTTTGCATTTGCACTTTGCGGGTTAAGGTTTGAGGTGCTTTACCGAGTATGAGCAGGAATAGGCAGAGCCATCTTGAGAGTGATCAACACTCTAGATACGCCACAGATTTGAGGCTTGAGGTGTTCTAGCCGGTTGGGAGCAGGGATCAGTGGCTCCATCTTGAGAGCAGTTAGCGCTCTAGCTGCACCAGAGAGTCTATTTAAACAAGAACGCTGTGCAGACATGCAATTAATATTGTTTTTTTTTATCATGGGAAGATGCTTTGGCATACCGAACCTGTTTCAAATTGTTCATTACCTGTTGTTAGGACATTGACTTAGGGCCATATGTATCAAGCAATTTTCCAGTCGCAAACACTGCGAATCGCAAAAATACAGTGTTTGCGACTGCAAAATTGCGTGTTCCGATGTATGAAAGCAAATCGCTATGCAAAATTGCAATTCGCAAAAATAGCGAATCGCAAAAATTAGCGAGCATGAAACTGCAAATAATTTTTGCGAATTCGCAGTTTGCGACACTTAAATAGCGAATTTCGCAAATGAGACATTAGCAAATAGCGATTCGCTATGAAATGTACCAAAAATTCGCAAATAGCGAATCCTTGAAATTCGCAAATTTGCAAATCGCTATTACCACCAACTCTGAGCAGGTGGTAACCAGGTGCAACCTATATAAACTGACCCAGAATGCCACAGGGCCTTTCACAATGGCTGAGCTGTACATCATCGCTAGGAGACTGAGGATCAGAGCTTCTGCCCAGGGAAGGAGACGCCAGGAGAGGATATTCAGGGCCCGCATCACCTTGTTGCAGCAAGCAGAGGAGGAGGTCCATGAAAAGTACAGGCTGCACCCAGACAGCATCCTAGAACTCATTGAGGAGCTAAAGCCCATGCTGGAGCACCCCACACGCAGGACATGCAGCATCCCCACCCATGTGCAGGTCCTGTGCTCACTGCAACTGCTGGCGTCTGGGAGTTTCCAGGGGGTGATAGCAGCAGCAGGAGGGGTGACACAGAGTAGCCTGTCGCGCATCTTCCACCGGTTCCTGGATGCCATGATGCAGAGGATGCATCACCACATCCATTACCCCAACACGCAGCAGGCACTTGACCAAACCAAGCAGGGGTTCTATCAGATAGCCCAATTCCCCCATGTAATTGGCTGCATTGATGGGACCCACATCGCCCTGTCCCCCCCATCCCAGACAGAATATGTGTACAGGAACCGGAAGTCCTATCATTCGCTGAATATACAGGTAGTCTGTGATGCCACCCATGTCATCACCGACATAGTGGCAAAGTATCCTGGTAGCACCCATGATTCATTCATGTTCCGCCACAGTGGGCTACACCGTCGCCTCTTGTCTGGGGAGTTTGGTGAGGGATACTTGCTAGGTAAATACATGGCTCACATTCACACATACAGTGAAGGTCCTGATTGTGACAACAGTGTGTAACCCATTCATTTTGCACCCTGCAGGGGACAGCGCGTATGCAGTGCGTGATTTCATCTTGACGCCCTACATTAATCCTGCCATTGCAGCAGAGCGCCGCTTCAACAATGCCCACAAGTCGACCCGCAGTGTAATCGAAAGGACTTTTGGCATCCTAAAGAGCCGATTTAGGTGCCTACACAAGAGCGGAGGTGCCCTCCAGTACAACCCACAGACCTGCTGCAAGGTAGTGGTGGCATGTGCAATGCTCCACAACATAGCAACCAGGAAGGGCACCCCAGTGGAGGTGAGCGGATCAGAGTCCTCTGATGATGAGGGACCAGCTCCTCGTGCAGGACCAGCATGTGGTGTCGGGGCAGCTGCCGGACGCCAGAGGCGGGAGGAGATCACGCGCAACTATTTCTAGGTGAGGAATAATGACACAATGCAAGGTTTTTGCGCACAACTGGGTTTTATTCCTTGAATAGCAGGAATATATCTAGCACACAGCCTGACGCTACACCTAATGTGTGTCACACATATTTACTAATGTTGAAGTCACACAGCAAGTATGTCCAACACACACCAGTCCCCAGCAATGTGTCACCTGACTCATTGCCATGCTTCCCTGATGCCACCTCATCTCCTGCGGGCACGGACTGTTTCACCGCGCTGTGGTTGCACACTGCTCTCCCCCGGGTCATCCTGTGTTCTCCCCTGCCTCCCGCTCCTCCGTCTGGCCTCAGGGGGTGGTGGGGTAATGCTGCTCCGGCTCGAATGATCCTCACTCTCCCCTGTGGGCAGGGGTCCTATCCCACCTGCGACAGCCGCCTGCATCAGTTCCACGGCATGAGTCACCTGCACCAAGATCTTGGCCACATCCTGGCTGTTATGTGCCATTTCCACCTGCATGCCCACACACCGACATAACAGCAGGGACGTGACAGTACACAGGCGGTTGACCGCCTTGCTGTATGTGTCCATGCGGGCTTTGGCTCTCCTCTGCACGGCACACAGTTCTCTTATTGCACCGGTCATTTCCCTGAACCCATCCCTCATGTCGCTCATATGATGGTTTAAAGATGCGAACTGGCGCTGCATTGACCGCATTGATCTTGCTTGCAGGCGCTGCACCCTCAGCATGGTGCCCTCCAGCACGGCGAACACGGACTGCTGATCCTCAGCGCCAGCACTGGTGGACGCCCTTGACCTGCGCCTGTTCCCCCCTCCTTCCCTCTGGGGGTCAGGGGACTGTTGCCTGCGACGGACTGCACGGTGAGCCAGGACTGGCTGGGATACCTCTTCGCTGTCGTCTTGATCTGCCTCCATCTGTGCTAGTGGTGGCACGGTGCGGCGCTTTTTGCGTGCTACAGGGATCTCAGGGGTCTGTGCCTCCTGCTCCTCATCCTGTGCCTGCTCATGGATGTCGTCTGCCTCCTCCTCTCCTGCACTGCCCTCCTGCGTTTCCAGTGGTGCTGTGGAGACAGGAGCACAGACATTTGTTTTGGTGTCCTGCAACTCCTTTTGTGAGAGAATAAATCTACATCTTATTTGCATCACCTGCGTGCCCTCTGCCTGATTTTACCCTTCCCTTACTCACTGCCATTGTTAATACCTTGCTGTGTCTCATTGTGTCACTGTTTGGTACACGTGACTACATCTCCCATGATGCATCTCAGGGTGTACACAACAACATGTACTGGAGTTGCAGTACTGTTTTGCTACTGGGGGTCCTGACTGTGTGGGTGCTATTGGTGGTGTGGCAGGGGACAGCTGGCATGCATCTTACCTTGTCTGGTGGGAGGTGGGTCGGAGCTGTCAAGGTCAGCCACTCCACTGACGCTCTCCGGTTGCAAGGTGGACTCCACCAACTGTTCATGGGGCGTGGAGTCTGTTGCAGTGGATGTTCCGCCACCGGTCTTCTTCGACTGAGCCAACCTGGTTGCCACCTTTTCTTTTGATCTTTGGCGCATATCGTACCACCGCTTGCGCAGATCCTCCACGGTGCGGTGGGTTACGCCAATGGCATTCACCTTTTCCTGTATGGAATCCCAGATCTTCCGCTTCCTTGCCTCAGGCACACGCAGGGATTTTTTCCCAAAGAGGAGTTCATGGCTGACTACCATCTCCTCTATGAGGACTTCCTGCTTCCTCTCACTGAACTTTGGTTTTCTCTTCCTTCCGGCATCTTCCTTCTCCTTCTCTTGCTCTTGGGGATTCATTTCACCTCCCTGAATGGCAGTGCTGTGCTCCTTCACTCTCCTCCCAGCCTCTGAATGGGCTTCTGGCAGTCAGGTGCAGCTGAGCAGTCACACTTCCTGGTTGTGATGTCATCAGGCTGCACCTGAATGGCAGAATCCCGATTTTGCGATTCTTTATTTGCGAATTCGCAAATTAGGAATCGCAATTTAGCGATTCGTAGATTATTCTGCGATTGTTAGCGATTCGCAAAGTAATTGTGAATTCTGTCATACATCTCATTTTGCGATTCTCAATTTGCGATTCGCAAAAAATTGCTATTTGAGAATCGCAAAACTTGGTGATGATACATATGGCCCTAAATGTTTTACTTAGTCAATGTGTTATATTGACTAATGTCTCTGTATTTTATGGGACTCACAGTTTTGCATTTGAACGTTGTGGGGATGAGGCTTGAGTTGTTCTAGCCGGGTGGAAGCAGGGTTAATCACTGCCATCTTGAGAGCAGTTAGCACTCTAGATGAGACACAGAGCCTATTTAAACAAGAATGCTGTATGGATGCGTGAGTACTACTGTGTTTCCTAAGGGGAAGATGCTGTAGCATACAAGGCTGTTTTAAATTGTTTAAAAACTGTTTTTAAGATATTGACTTGATTTTTTACTTAGCCAATGTGTTATATTACTGTTGTAAAGGAATGCAGACTTGTCCATTTAGTTTCTTATGTAGATTTATTTAGGTAAGATGTTACAAGAAGAGAGCCCCACCTTACCTAATTTATCTCTTTTTTATGGGACTCACAATTTTGCATTTGTACATTGCGGGGTTGTGGCTTAGGGTGTTACACCGATTAGGAGCCGGAATAGACGGCGTCATCTTGAGAGCGGAAGGCACTCTAGATGGGCAACAGATTCTGTTTAAACAAGAACGCTGTATGGTCGTGTGAGTAATATTTTGTTTCATGAGGGGAAGATGCCAAAACCTTTTTAAAATTGATTATTTCCTGTTTTTAAAATATTGACTTGATTTTTTAATTAGTCCATGTGTTATATTGACTGATTATGCTTCTTTTTTACAGGACTCACAGTTGTGCATTTGCACTTTGCAGGGTTGATGCTTTAAGTGTTCTAGACAGATGGCAGCAGTAATTCCTGGCACCATCTTTAGAGTGGTTAGCTCTCTAGATGCACCACAGAGCCTATTTAAATGAGAATGATGCTGTGACACGCAAGTAATATTTTGTCTCATAAGAGGGAGATGCTGTAGCTTACAAACTGTATTAACTTTGTTTAGGATATTGATTTGATTTATTTGTTAGTGAATGTGCTATACTGACAAATGTCTCTCTTTTTTATGAGACTCACAGTTTTATATTTGCATTTTGCGGGGTTCAGGCTTGAGGTGTTCTAGCTGGGTGGGAGCAGTAATATGCAGTGCCATAGTGAGAGAAGTTAGTACTCTGGATAAGCTATGGAGCCTACTTAAATGATAACTCTGCACGGACACAAAGAGGGAATGCTTCTGGTGCACCAAAGGCCAGCCCATCTCCGCCCATCTGCACTCGAATGGGACCAGGGACCAGCCACCATGCCGGGCGCACAACATACTCCTCCACTTAGGTCCGACATTGGAATCAGCTAAAGAGAACACCTCCAAGTCATACGCATACAATTTTACAAGCTAATAATATTTATAAGTACCTGGTGAAGTGTCATTATGATTCTTTCATTCAGTGCTCTTGTACGCATAGCACAAATAAATATAAGTTATCTGAATATGACATCAATGGTGAAACATAGCATAGAAAGTTGTGAACTGCTGTGTTCAATTTTGACACCTCTGCACCCTCACTGCTTGAGGCCATCCCAGAAACGTACTTTTAACTGAATAAAAATGTATCAAAAAGTAAAATTGGAGGGACGGTGGTAGCTAATATTAAGCAAATCTCTTACAGTCACCAAATTGGAAATGTCTCAATTTTGGGGATGTACATACTCCAAATTATATTAGAAGTTGGTCAATAAATGTTAACCTTACTGTTAGTTTATTGTCCTCGTTGCCATATGACTAATTTCCCAGTTTGTTTGTATGAAAACATTTGCTCACTTCTGATTAAACACAGTAATTTATTGATAGTGGAAGACTTTAACTATTGGACAAATGCGCTTACTGCCTGCCCTAAAGGTAAATTCACTTTCAAAGAAGCCATGTTAAGTTTAAGTTGATTATTTTCCAAGCAAATATGGGAACTTCCCAAAATCCATAGAAAACCCTATTTAATATCGTGAATTGCCTTTCTAATATGGATACAATAAATCTATCTTTGACTAGCTCACAAGAGAACTGCAATAAATTGAATGAGTTATTCATGGCTAAGATCAGATCCAACAAAGAGGAGATAGCTAATAGCCCTGAATTGGACAGCATTTAGCCATTAAGAGAAGAGAATGGCTGTAAGGTAGAAAGGTTTGCTGAATTGAGAACGGAAGATGTTTATCAGCTGTTAAATAAAGTTAAGTCTGGTTCTCCTTGTGACCCCTTTGCCCTCCTAGAGTAATGCAGTGGATTGCCCCCTCCTTCATAGACTCCCCTCCCAAAATTTTAAATACCTCTCTTATGGCAGGAGAAGTCCCTGACCTTTGTAAAAGGGCCATGGTCAACCCACTTTTGAAGAAACCAGGTGATGACCCAAAAATGACCCAAAAATCCTCAAGAATTATCGTTCCATCTTGCTAATGTCTTACTTCTCTAAATTATAAGAGGGTCACATAATGCGTGAGGTAAGTTTATTTCTCTCACACTCAAATTTTCTGGACTCACATCAAGCTTGGTTTTGGACACAACATAGTACTGAAACTGTGATATTTTCAGGTTTAGACTATCTATGAAGAGATTTTGACGACAAACATGTTTCAACTCTTATTCTCTTTGATTTGTCTGCAGCCTTTGACACAGTTGATCACAGGATATTATTGGATCAACTGTGGTCAGCAGGGTTGAGGGGGAAGACCGACAACTGGTTCACTTCCTTCCTGGAGAATAGAACCCAGGCAGTGCAAATCTCTCCTTTTAGAGCACCTGATTTAGAGATTGAGTGTGCGGTCTCACAAGGATCTGATGTCTCCCCCACCTCTTTAATATCTTTATACAGCCACTTATTAAGGAGCTTGTTAGGAACGGCTGCCGTATTTTATATTATGCAGATGATTGTCAGATTTTTGTTCAGCTTGATACTCCAGAATCTTTCCATGATCACTTAAGGAGCATGCTGTGTCTCATCAGTGGATGGATGAGACAAAATCTTTTAAAGCTGAATGCAGAAAAGACAAAAATGGTTGTTTTTGGCCACACCCTCTTTATGGACTAGATCTTTTTAGCTGCCTGAAATAGTTTTGTTGCCTTCCCCAAAACCATTGGCTAAAAGACTATTGATCAATCGTTATCACTTAAGCCAATAATGAATGTGGTTATCTCTAAATGTGTGTTTATGTTGAGAACTATTAGAAGGAGTCAGCTATTTCTATCCTTGGAAGCCAGGAAGATTTTCATGGTATCCATTATTGGCCCCAGATTGGATTATTCTAATTGCATATATCTTGGCCTTCTCGAATGTGAATTGAAAAGATTAGAGCTTATCCAGAATGCTGCTGCCAGACTGATTTTTAGAATCCCTCAGAGAACGCAGATCACAGCTTATTTAAAAAGGCCTACATTTGCTCCTAGTTAAGCAGTGGGTTATATTTAAGACTTGCTGTCTAACTTTTAAGATATTAAAAGGGTTGGCCCCAGGGTTTCTAAGAGATTGCATAGTGCAAAATCCCCCAAAGAGGTCTCTACACACAGCATCTGCCATCCTTCTGGTGATCCCAAGGTTTGGGAAAACCAGAATGGATGGACGTAGCTTCTCAGTTCTTGCTCCTAGGGTATGGAATGGTCTTCCAGCTGAGATTTGCACTATCCCTGAACTGATTAAATTTAGGAAAGCTTTAAAGACATGACTTTTTAAGTAGGTTTTTGAGAACTGAAACTCTATCTGCTTCCTCTGTCATATTATACTTTTATTGCTATAGCACCAAGAAACCCTTGTGTAAATACTTCCTAACATAACATAACACATCCTTGGCACAGCCACTAGCCCAATTGCTCTCAGTTGCCTCCTTGGAGAATAAGCTACTTTCCCTCTTCAGATGTTTTGGGCTTCTACCATAGAGAATTTTCTACAACACTGTCAGTACCCTGGATTCTCAAATCTCGTTTATAATCAGCATGCCAATGTCTTTCTAAATGGGATTTGTATAAGTAGCGGCCGGCAATTGCTCACGGGTGGTCACACGGGGAGGGGGGTCACACGGGGAGGAAGTCGCACAGGGTGGGGGGTCACGCAGGGGTGCGGGGTCACGCATGGGGTGGGGTCAGGCAAGGGGGACTCATAATTGAAAAAAAATAACATTTTAAAAACTACCTTTCCCTTGGGTCCTGCGTCTTCTCTGGTCCTGCTCTCCTGCCTCCTGCAGGAACAGGAAGCAGGCAGCCAGGCTCCCTCCCCCAAGCCAATCACAACGCTGCATGCAGCGTTGTGATTGGTCTGGAGTGCAGAGGGGCTGACCAAACAGTCTTTGAACACTCAGGAGTGGGCAAACCACTGTGCGCCTGCTCCGTGAGCAGAGCAGCCCCACCCACCCACCCACCCGCAAAGCAAACATAAAATGGTAATAACTAAAAGTTATTACCATTTTATGTTTTGGCTTCTCGCACTGCGAGAAAGCAGTGGAGCGGTGGAGGAGCCGCCCCTGTTTTGTTTGCTGACCTTCTGTGAGCATGCTATCAAATGGGTGGCCTTGTATATAATGTACCATTCAGTACTTCATCTCCCATATCTGCAAAGAACAATAGGAAATACCATCTGTAAGGCCAGGCGATCACACAAATTTGCTACCGTTCCTGCACATAGACACAGAATGGACCATTCTTTAAAACTTACATAACTCACATGGTCAGTATTCATACTGCAGGATATAGTGGATCCCCAAAGGTAGGCAGAGGTTAACGTAGATAGTACCTTACTCTCTTTTTAGAGAGTGGGCTCTTTATAACTCATTGTTCTTATCTACTTGCTTCGCAGGTAATTTTATAACCATACTAGTTTTTATTTTACTGGGGCGATACAGCACCTCATCTGTGTATATAATATATTAAGGACACATTACCTGAGAACTGCTTCAGCGTTGGCGAGCAGCTTCGTTCTTTTGCACATTGCACTTTTACTAAGGGCTGCGTTGCCGGTCTGCCGCGGCAATTGTTGGCCGTTTGAGTGGAGAAACGCAGTCCCAACCATTGAGGCTGCCCCTGATTGTGATCGTTTTTTTCCTTTCTGTGCCCCCTTGCTGCCCCTGATTGTGCTCGTTTTTTCCTTTCTGTGCCCCCTTGCTGCCCCTGATTGTGATCGTTTTTCCTTTCTGTGCCCCTTGCTGCCCCTGATTGTGCTCGTTTTTTCCTTTCTGTGCCCCCTTGCTGCCCCTGATTGTGCTTGTTTTTTCCTTTCTGTGCCCCCTTGCTGCCCCTGATTGTGATCGTTTTTCCTTTCTGTGCCCCCTTGCTGCCCCTGATTGTGATCGTTTCTTCCTTTCTGTGCCCCCTTGCTGCCCCTGATTGTGATCGTTTTTTCCTTTCTGTGCCCCCTTGCTGCCCCTGATTGTGATCGTTTTTTCCTTTCTGTGCCCCCTTGCTGCCCCTGATTGTGATCGTTTCTTCCTTTCTGTGCCCCTTGCTGCCCCTGATTGTGATCGTTTTTCCTTTCTGTGCCCCCTTGCTGCCCCTGATTGTGATCGTTTTTTCCTTTCTGTGCCCCTTGCTGCCCCTGATTGTGATCGTTTCTTCCTTTCTGTGCCCCCTTGCTGCCCCTGATTGTGATCGTTTTTCCTTTCTGTGCCTGTTTCCCGCCGCTGCGCCCTGCGGCCCCGCCCCCTCACTGCCCATTCGCTGCCCCATTCCCTGCTCCTCCCTCCCACCTCCCCATTTATGGCGGCCGCTGCGTGGTGAAGAGAGCGACCCCTGACCTTGACTGATAGGTCGCTCCCCCACCACACAGCTCCGTCTGTGTGCCCTGCTGCTGCCCCTGATTGTGCTCGTTTTTTCCTTTCTGTGCCCCCTTGCTGCCCCTGATTGTGATCGTTTTTCCTTTCTGTGCCCCCTTGCTGCCCCTGATTGTGATCGTTTTTCCTTTCTGTGCCCCCTTGCTGCCCCTGATTGTGATCGTTTCTTCCTTTCTGTGCCCCCTTGCTGCCCCTGATTGTGATCGTTTTTTCCTTTCTGTGCCCCCTTGCTGCCCCTGATTGTGATCGTTTCTTCCTTTCTGTGCCCCCTTGCTGCCCCTGATTGTGATCGTTTTTCCTTTCTGTGCCCCCTTGCTGCCCCTGATTGTGATCGTTTTTTCCTTTCTGTGCCCCCTTGCTGCCCCTGATTGTGATCGTTTTTCCTTTCTGTGCCCCCTTGCTGCCCCTGATTGTGATCGTTTTTTCCTTTCTGTGCCCCCTTGCTGCCCCTGATTGTGATCGTTTCTTCCTTTCTGTACCCCCTTGCTGCCTCTGATTGTGATCGTTTTTTCCTTTCTGTGCCCCCTTGCTGCCCCTGATTGTGATCGTTTTTTCCTTTCTGTGCCTGTTTCCCGCCGCTGCGCCCCTGCGGCCCCGCCCCCTCACTGCCCATTCGCTGCCCCATTCCCTGCTCCTCCCTCCCACCTCCCCATTTATGGCGGCCGCTGCGCAGCGGGCGCGCCGCTGGCCCGCCGAAGGCGCGCCTAAGGCAAGCCCGTCTGCGCCCGTCTGCGCCGTGGCCGCGCCCAGCGCCAGACCCCCTGGTCCGGGCATCCCCCGCGCCCGCCACATCAACAGACGCCGATATGACGCCAGCACCCTCCACGCACTCAACCCCGGAAAAGATCACGCCTGCTACCAGGCCACCCCGAAGCGCACCCAAGGGCCCTTCACCTGCCGGAACTGCAGCTTCGCCAGCACCCGCCCCGCCAAACCACCGCCCAGGAAAGAACCCAACTACCTCAGATGCATCCTCCTCAACACCCGCTCCGCCCGCAAACACCCCATCGAACTCTGGGACCTTCTCGACTCAACCTCCCCAGAAGTCGCATTCCTGACGGAGACCTGGCTGAATCCCGCTTCAGCCCCCGACATCGTCATTGCCATCCCGGACGGATACAAGATCACCCGCAGGGACCGCACCAACGGAGTCGGAGGAGGCATCGCCATCGTCCACAGGAACACCCTCAGAGTCTCAACCAACACCGACGACACCCTCAGCACCGCCGAACACATGCACTTCCAGATCCACACCGATCCCAACACCACCCTCAGAGGAACCCTCATCTACAGACCCCCCGGACCCCGACCACAGTTCAGCGATTCCATCGCTGACTTCGTCAGCACACACGCCATCGCCTCCACGGACTACATCCTCCTCGGGGACCTGAACTTCCACCTCGAGAACAACAAGGACACCAACTCCACCACCCTGATCGACAACCTCGCCACCCTCGGACTCAGACAGCTCGTGACTACACCCACCCACGCCGCCGGCCACACGCTAGACTCCATCTTTTCCGCAAGCCCACACGTCTCCTTCAACCACACCTCCGAACCCCACTGGACTGACCACCACTGCATCCACTTCACCTACAGGAAGCCCACCACGCACCACCGCACCGAACAAATGCCTCGCCGCTGCTGGAGCAGAGTCACGGAAGACCAGCTAACCACAACCCTCGCCCTGAGCCCACCCGCCGAACCCTCCGACCCCGACACCGCCGCCCGCAACCTCAGACAGTGGATCGACGACTGCGCCAACACCCTCACCCCGCTCAAGAATCTGCCCAACAGCCACACCAGCAAGAAAGCCACCTGGTTCACCGAAGACCTCCAGGCCTCCAAACGAACATGCCGAAAACTGGAGAAGATCTGGCTCCACGAACGGACAGCGGACAGCTACGCCGCCCACAAGAGCGCCACCCGCAATCACCATCACCTCATCAGATCCGCCAAAAGGGCCTCACTCAAAGACCGCCTAGACAACAACGCACACAACAGCAAAGAGCTCTTCAACATCGTGAAGGAACTCTCCAACCCCAGCTCCAACACCAACGACATCCAGCCGTCGCAAGACCTGTGCGACTCACTGGCCACCTCCTTCCACCGCAAAATCGCCGACATCCACGACAGCTTCAACACCACGACCGCCCCGGCAACCACCGAGACCACTGCCCCCACAACCACCAACCGCCTGCTCTCCTGGACCAACATCAACGACGAGGACACCAGCGAGATCATGAACACCATCCACTCCGGTTCACCGCTAGACCCGTGCCCTCACCACATCTTCAACAAAGCCAGTACAGCCATCGCGCCCCATCTCCGGAAAATAATCAACATCTCCTTCGAGACAGCAACCTTCCCGGAAAGCTGGAAGCACGCCGAGATCACCGCCTTACTCAAGAAACCCAAGGCAGACCCCAAGGACCTCAAGAACTTCCGACCCATCTCTCTGCTCCCGTTCCCCGCGAAGGTCACCGAGAAAATCGTCAACAAACAACTGACCCGCTACCTCGAGGAGAACAACATCCTGGACCCTTCCCAGTCCGGCTTCCGCAGCAACCACAGCACTGAAACCGCCCTCATCGCCGCCACCGATGACATCAGGACCCTGCTAGACAACGGAGAAACAGCAGCCCTCATCCTCCTGGACCTATCAGCCGCCTTCGACACGGTCTGCCACCACACACTACGAACACGCCTTCATGACGCCGGGATCCAAGAGAAGGCCCTGGACTGGACCACATCCTTCCTTTCCGGCAGAACACGAAGCGTCCGCCTCGCCCCCTTCCGATCCAAGGCCAGCAAGATCATCTGCGGCGTACCCCAAGGCTCCTCCCTCAGCCCAACGCTGTTCAACATCTACATGGCACCCCTCGCCCACATCGCCCGACAGCACAACCTCAACATCATCTCCTACGCCGACGACACCCAGCTGATCCTCTCCCTCACCAAAGACCCTCACACCGCCAAAGCCCACCTCCACGAAGGAATGAAGGCCGTCGCCGAATGGATGAGGACCAGCCGCCTGAAGCTGAACTCGGACAAGACGGAGGTCCTCATCCTTGGTTCCAACCCTTCAGCCTGGGACGACTCCTGGTGGCCAACATCACTGGGAACAGCCCCGCCACCCAACGACCACGTACGCAACCTAGGGGCATCCTCGACCCCACCCTCTCCATGACTAAGCAGGTCAACGCCGTTTCCTCATCCTGCTTCAACATCCTCCGAATGCTCCGCAGGATCTTCAAGTGGATCCCCACCGAAACAAGAAAAACAGTCACCCAGGCCCTCGTCACCAGCAGGCTGGACTACGGAAACGCCCTCTACGCAGGAACGACGGCTAACTCCTGAGACGGCTGCAACGCATCCAGAACGCCTCTGCACGTCTTATCCTCGACATCCCCCGACGCAGCCACATCACACCCCACCTGAGAGACCTGCACTGGCTCCCTGTCAACAAGAGGATAACCTTCAAGCTCCTCACCCACGCACACAAAGCACTCCACAACTCCGGACCAGCCTACCTCAACAGACGACTCAGCTTCTACACCCCCACCCGCCAGCTCCGCTCGACCAGCCTCGCCCTCGCCACAGTCCCCCGCATCCGGAAAACGACCGCCGGCGGCAGATCTTTCTCCCACCTCGCCGCCAAGACCTGGAACACCCTCCCCACCAACCTCCGACAGACCCAAGACCTACTGGCCTTCAGAAGACTCCTCAAGACCTGGCTCTTCGATCAGTAGCAGCACCACCCCCCTCTTCCCCCAGCGCCTTGAGACCCTCGCGGGTATATAGTGCGCTTTATAAATGACATGATTGATTGATTGATTGATTGATTGATATTGCCAGACTAGATAGAAATGGGCAAAGAGGGGGGGGTCTAGCAATAATTTACAAAGACTATTTGAAATGCTCTTTAATCAACATTACAGAATTAAAAGAAGCCGAAAGCTTCTGCTTCTGCTTCCAACTAGACAGTTGTACGATGTTCGCTGGAGCTCTGATTTATAGACCCCCTGGGTCTACCCTCAAATTTGTAGACACCCAAGGGGAAAGTATAAGCTCCCTAGTGGTTAGATATTCCAATTTTACCATCCTTGGGGACTTCAACATACATCTAGAAGCAAGTGATATTCCTAACACCAAAAACTTTATGGAAATTATTAACACTCTGGGTCTAAAACAAAAGATAGAGGGGCCCACTCTTTGTGCAGGGCACACCTTAGATGGTATATGCACCAACACCACCTGCCTAATTACTGATCCCCCAGTTATGATAACTTGGTCAGATCACAAGCTTATCCCGTGCAGGATTGGCTATAATATTGCTCAATCAGTGAAAAATCCTAGACGACCCGGACTCATATTGAGACGCAAGTGGAATAATATGCTTACCAACCCTGAGTTACAGGCCACGGCAGAAGCTGGTAAACCTCCCCTTACGGGTAATCCCTCGATTGACAATGACCTGTTCAATGATTGGATGACCTCCTTAGCTAATACTCTGGCTCCATTTGCCCCTCCTAGGAAAAGCGCCATTAATAAAAGTTCTGCTCCCTGGTTCACCCCCGTCTAAAAGACTTACAAGGCCAATGCAGGAATATGGAAAGAATATGGAGAAGGAATTATAAATCAGAAGACCTTCTATCTTTCAAAGCAGCTCTTAGATTATACCATCAACAAATTAAAATAGAAAAGAAGGTATATTATTCGAATCAAATCAATCAGGCAGCAGCAAATCAGAAAAACATTTTTAATATCGTGAAATCTTACATGGATCCAAAAATTCTAGAACAGGAAATTCAGCCGTCACAGGGATTATGTGACCAAATTGCAGAATTCTTTGAAAACAAAATCGTAGACCTAAAAAAAGACTTCACAGACAAAATCCCCTCGTCCAGTGAAGCGCAAACTCCAGTAACTAGAATGGAACTCACCTGCTTCAAGGAGATCAGTCTTGAACAGTCTAGGCAAGCTATTCTCTCTTGCAAGTCAGGCTCACCCTTCGATCCCTGCCCCTCAAAAATATTGCATGCACTTGTGGATATTATAAACCCAACTATTAATCAAATAATCAATTCCTCCTTTTTGTTATCGAGTGTACCGGACAACTGGAAGATTGCGGCTGTAAAACCCCTACAAAAAAAGAAAATTCCTGACCCCACCACCCTCTCCAACCTCAGACCTATCTCGTTGCTACCATGTCTGAGCAAAATATCAGAGAAAGTGGCAAACAGACAACTTAATTACTTTTTGCAGCAAGAAAATATCTTACACCCTAAACAATCTGGTTTTAGACCTGGCCATTCAACAGAATCAGTGCTGCTCCACACAACTGAAACCCTAAAGTTTGCCCTACATCAGGGTAAGAATGCGGTAATGATTCTGTTGGACTTATCGGTCGCTTTTGACACGGTCTCTCATGATATTCTGAGAGATAGGCTTGCAAATAGTGGCATTACCAAAAAGGCGCTGGCCTGGCTATCATCTTTTCTAGAAAACAGGCGTAATATAGTAGCACTTGGTAGTTACAAATCCACAGAAAAACAGCTGTCATCAGGGGTCCCTCAGGGCTCGTCCCTGAGTCCAACTTTATTCAATCTTTATATGACACCTCTGCTTACCTTGATGGACACCTTCGACATCGAATCCATTTCATACGCAGATGATACACAGCTAATTCTTACCCTAGATAAGAATTCCACAGTGGCTGAAGAGAAATGTCATCACTGTCTAACTGCAGTTATGGACTGGATGAATCTCAACCATCTCAAATGTAACAGCCAAAAACGGAAATCATGCTGTTTGGAAAATCTAATCTCTTCACGCCCAAACAGTGGTGGCCACTAAACACGGCTCCACCTCCAAACACAGTAGACACTGTGAGGAATTTGGGGATCAAGTTTGATCCCACATTATCTTTCCACAAGCAAGCTCTTCCGGTGGCAGGTTTGTGTTTCCACACGATAAAATCCTGAAGAAATTATTTGATCTACTTCCTATGAGCGCTAGGAAGGCAGTCGCTGTAGCATTAATCCTGTACCGTCTGGATTACTGCAACAGCCTGTATACAGGAGCGAAAAAGACTGTTCTGAAAAGATTACAGGTGGTCCAGAACGCGGCAGCTAGGTTAGTACTCAAGCTGCCTAAGGGGTCTTCTTCATCAGCAGCATTAAACCCTGCACTGGCTACCGATTCATAAAAGGATTCTTTTCAAAACTCTAATAATCATCTACAAGGCCACCAGGGAAACGGGACAAAAATACCTAAGGTCCAGAATCAGTCCCTATACCACCCAACGCCTCTTGCGGTCATCCTGGGAAACTTTTTAGCACCCCCTACTTTCCGTCTGAAATCTAGAGGGGGGAAGGCAATGGCTGTCCTGGGAACAAAAGCCTGGAATACCTTGCCCTCCCAGTTGAGACTTGCACAATCTGGACCTATGTTCAAAAAACTGCTAAAGACCTGGATCTTTGCTGCCCCAGACCACACTGTACTATCTCTCATCTGACATATACTTATGTGTTAGTCTTAACCTTTCCCTACCACAGATTTCCTAGGTCTTTTTCCGCAAGCGCCAAGATGCTCATTGGAGTGTACGCTGCGCTTTACAAATATACCCATTCATTTTGCGGTAGTGTGGCCGAGCAGTAAGGCTTTATCAGAGGGTAGTGCTAAGCATTTATTGTACACACTCAGGCAAAGAATGATTTCACACACTCAAGGACTGAACTCCAACCAATTGGTTTGTATAAAAAATATTATTTAGTTGTATTTTATTTTCAAGAACCAAGCCAGGCCTGGTACAGGTGAGTATAGCAATACTGTGCAGAACATATGTAGTTAAATCACAATTCAAATGCAGTGCATTAATTACAGTTGGATTACTTTGTGATCACTTTACTTACTCAGCCAGGTACCGCTAGATATGGGGATGGTGCATTTCCTGAGGGGAGGAAAAATAGAGTCCAAGCTTCTGCAATTTTGTTACAGTTTTAAAATGTACTCACAAGCCACATTTAGTTCTCTGAAAGCAGAACCGGGTTTATGGGTCAGTGTGTAGGATTGGGTTCAAGCGGGCACTCGAGTCGCACCACCAGTGGCACCGAGGCGGCCAGGTGCAGAGGGCCGGGTCCGTACGTTAGCCGATGGGCTAGCACGGTCATGGGAGTGGGGGACTGCAGCAAGCAGGCCACCAAGTTGGATGAGGAAGGACTCCTGGGGTCAGGAACAGCACAGAGGCCAAATGGCCCACAGAAGAACTACACCGCCAGCGGCACAGAGGCGGCCGTGTGTAGGATGCAGTCTTTGCTGCGGTTTCAGGTTTCGGTTGAGGATCCTTCCGAATTGGTCAGCGGCTGTAGGCAAATGGGGTCTTTTCGGAGTTGCTGCTTTAGGTACGCTTTGTTCGATGACGGAGTCGGTAGGACATTCGGTGCAGAGACAGAATATGGACTACAAAATTTCAAGTTGCACAAATATCGAGTCATTAATATCGTGGGTCAGAAATATCGACAGCAAGAATATCGTGGTCAAGAATATCGACTTAAGGTAAGTAATAATGATTT